>VZTH01004823.1:516101-538182 GCA_013397815.1 Aleadryas rufinucha | reverse complement strand
CCCCCAGTTGTATGTTTTAGCAGCATAAACTTCCTGTAGGCTTTGCACCTAACATTTGCAAGGACCACATTATCAGTCTGTATTGAATGTATCAGGAACTTAATCCTTACTTTAAGAGATTCAAAGTATTTCTGATGCTAGAAGTGAGCTTTCACGGAGCACATAATTAACTTGAGTCACTCGAGTAAGTTTTGCACTGCACTTCCAAAAATGGAGCCAGTAGCTTTGCTTTGAGAAAGCATTTTGAAGTATCTTTGACTGAGTAGTTTGCAAGTTGCGAAGAGGAATTTGTGGTGGTGTTGAGTCCGCTAACAGTACTAGAATACAGACACTAGTACGCTTAGTTAAGACTGCTTATAGCTGTGTTCTCAGTATGCTTTGAACCATTCACACAGACTGCCTCAGGTACCAGCTGAATTACTCTAGAACTTGTATTATCTGTTATAAGGTGTGGTGATAGCTCTCAAACAAACTGTGAAGTCCTGGCATGTTTCATATGTCGGGAAGAGAAAGAGGATTTCTCTAGAGTTATGTCTGTCTCAGCCCGTATTTTAAGAATGACTTGCACAGATATATGTATCAAGTAATTCAGTGTAATCCTGAGTCACTGGCTTTCCTGGGAAGCCTGTTGTGCATACAGTACTAAGAAGCCTCCTAGGTATTTGACTATATTTGCAGTTGATTAAAACTTCTAGTTTTCATTAAGGAACAATTAGTGAGATGTTTTGCCTAATTCTTGAATGGCAGTAGTTAAGATAACGATCAAAATACTTCATACCCTAGAGATGTGCACATTTAACATGAAGAAGCCATTCTGTTGACGTCTCAAAAATCCATGAGGGGCTTGTACTCATAACGTCTATAGGTGCCATGGAAAAACATGCAGAGTAAACTTCAGCTGCATTTTAAAGCAACTTAGGAACTTTGAGGATTCTTCTCCAGTTTCCTTATTTGAGTGGTGTAAATGCAGATGGTGGGAATGCCTTGTTGTAGAGGTAGTTTGTTTGCCTTGCGCAACTCTTCTTTACCTCCTCTTTCAGAGGTGATGATTTACCAAGTTCTGTTAAAGTTTCTCTCTCTTTTATAATAGAGCTAATGTCAGTCCAGCAAAAGCACACATCTGCACTGATGAAAAATGTAGTAGTGAACCCGACAGGGGCCTTGATGTGCAGCTGACTATTTAAATCATTCTGCCTTTGAAGGAAATGCACCAAACTTTGAAGAGTCAGTGTTCATACTATATTTTAAGACTTTTTGTTTCTTTCTTTATGGTTCGGGAAGTGGAATGGAATAGAACTGCTTGGTTTGACCAAGTGCAGCTCCTTTGCCTTCTGTTTCTGGCAGATGCCGATTTGGCTTGGCATTTTTCTTGCCGTGGCTGGGGAGAAAGGTGGGACTTTCCTCAAGAGTGAAATTGAAAAAAGAGCCATTTTGCACTTGGAGTGCTGATCTGCATGTTGGCTGTCTCTGTTTAATATGGGGTCAGTCATCTTACAGTTATGTCGGAAGGTTGACTTGTTGCAGCAGGTTTGAGTGCACATGCTTCTGAATCTTATTGTCTTTTGCCTAATAAATCACCAAGATCTAGTGTCCTAAATAACTTAGCTTGTAATGAAAGGGAGGACAAAACCATTCTCTCTGCCCCATCTGCTTTTATGAAGCAAAGCAGTAAAGACTGCTGTGCTCTGTTACTCCTTTGAAAGGCTCCAATTACTGTTAGATCCATAATGAATCTTTCACCAGAGAGCATGGTTGGGTACTTGGTTGCTGCTAGTTAATTTTTTTTAAACAAACAAAAACATTGTGAAGGATAGATTTAATTTTTTTTAAGGCTCTATGAACCAAAATTATTTTCAAGAATAGGATTTCTGAGTTACAAGTGAGAGTTGTATGATAAAATTGGCAAAACTAATGTCTTGTGGAAGATACTTGTCTTTTGCAGGGCTGGAGTGGGCTTAAAATACCCTGAAGAGATTCAGTGTGTCCCTTAAGTCCAAGGAAGAACAAGATTCAGATGTACTTAAAATTAAAGGTGTTTGTGACTACTGTTCTAACTGTAGAGTGTGCCTACTAGTGGAACTAACTTGCCATCTTTATATTTAGGAATCAAAACAGCTTTTGTTAGGAAACAGAGTGACACAGCATTCATAGCAGCTCACTGTGAAATGATCCCAATTGAATGGGTGTGCAGAAGAATTGCTACCGGCTCCTTCCTCAAGAGAAACCCTGGTGTCAAAGAAGGATATAAGTTTTACCCACCCAAAATTGAGATGTTTTACAAGGTAAGTTTCCTTTCCTGTGATATTAACCAAACTTAAGCCAAACTAGAACTCTGTTACCTCCTTTAAAATGCTGACAAATAAAGCAAGTAGTGCTAGTGTCTGACCAATCCTTTCAGTATCAGTAGTTTTGCCATCCTAATGTTTTCTTGCATTCTTGTCCAACAGCTGTTTTGTCCAAAGTGCATACAATACTAGCTTACAGTGCAGTCCAAGAATAATAAGCCAGACTGTACTTGAAAATATAAAAATCTAGGTATAAGGGCTTTTTAGGCATAAGCTTAATGCATCAGTTGAAACAGATGTGCTGATATATTTGAAAAAATTAAAATAAACAGTACTTGCATGGTGAGGGTAAGTAGCTAGGTAGTCATTTAGGATTCTGAACTCCTTTGGGAAAGGAGTGCTGAAAGATGTATCTGGTGGATTGTAATCTAAAGTGTTGTTTGTGGTGTACCCTGTCACTCTTAAAGATGGTCAGGTGTTACAGCAAGTATTTTCAATGTTACTGTCATTTTTTTAATGCTAATCATAAAATACTAGTTTGAAGCCTCTATTTGTTACTTGAAAAAACCCCACACAGAACCTTATATCATTTAATGGTTATTTTCCTCTTACAGCAAGCCTAAATTACATGATGCATGTGTTCTGGTTTTCTTGACAGGATGATGCTAATAATGATCCACAGTGGTCTGAGGAGCAAATAATTGAAGCAAAATTCTGTTTTGCCGGACTTACTATTGGTCAGACTGAAGTGGATATTATGTCTCGTTCTACTCAAGCCATTTTTGAGATCCTGGAAAAAGCATGGCAGCCCCAAAACTGCACTCTTGTAGACCTGAAGGTATAAGCTTCTAATTTCTCATGATCCTGGTTTTGACAGGAAAATATCACTGTATAATTACATAAATAGGATTCTTACTGTCTTTTCAGATTGAATTTGGTGTTAATGTGCTGACAAAAGAAATTGTTCTTGCCGATGTTATTGACAATGATTCATGGAGACTGTGGCCAGCAGGAGACAGAAGCCAGCAGAAGGACAAACAGGTGGTGCTTTAAGCTTTACCTTCTAAGTGAGCAGGGGAGAAGAATGAAGAAAGTAAACACTACAGTTTAACATCTACTTTCGGAGTGGCTTTTCTAGATAGTCTTATCTTGTTACAGAGTAGTTTGTATGGTACCTCATGTCCAAGCTTGTTCTCATTAAACAGTTCATCTGGTTTATGGTAGAAAAAAATCCTCTGTCTGTATATCTTCAGCTGGAATACCCAACAGCACTATTGACTGGAGCTATCATAATGAAGTGTGGGGTTTCCAGGAATGATAGGGATTTCTGACTTGTGCAGATAATAATAAAATAGTTGGATAACAGATCAGTGGGAAGAATAGAAGCTTTGGTTCCCAGGTCTGCAACCAAGTTTCTCAGTTTATTCAGAGGAGTATCCTCTACTAGTAGAGACCTGGTGATACTTAGGAGGGAACTGCAGCAAGGATGCTTTTCTTTGTTATTTATTTTGGTTAACCATGAATTTAATAATGTTGCCTCCAGAAGTGTTACTAATAGACTGTGCCCACATATGAGGCCCGCAAACAAGTTTGAAACAGAGCTTGTCCGCTATTTAAACTTAGAGTATTTATGCTTCTCAAATATCTCTGAATTACCAGATGAGTTGTTATGAAAGAACTGGTTTGGGAATGCTGCTGCCAGGAGTTTGTCATGGTTGTTGAGACTAGTAACAGAGACCCTGTAAGAGAAAGTGTTGTAAGCCACAGAGGGAGATTTCAAGGTATATGTGGGAGGAAGAGTATTAATTTTAAATTGGGAAGCAGAACTGTTCTGTTGTTTACTTGACCTGAATTATGTAGTAGCATGCTTGAGTGAATTGCTCTGGCAGTCCCCTAAAATAAGGTACATGATAACATAATGTAGAACCTAGGTTGGCTAGTACAGTGCTACTGCAGGCAGTCACGTCATTACAAATCCAATTTTAAAGAAGTTGTATGTTTTTTCTTAAATTTTCCGTGTGGAAAGCTTCCAAAATCTTAATACCCTTGTGGCTGCAAGTCTTTTGTGTTGTAAATGGCCATAAATTGCAATGTAGAAGGTTGTTTATGCCCGGAATTGCTAGAAACTGTGTAAATATTTCATTTTGGGTATAATAATAATTCTTATCAATTATGGTAGCAAAATTAGTCTTTTGTGTACCCATACCACATTAACTTCAGCTGCTCGTTTTGGCTGGGCTAGGGTTATTTTTCCTGACAATGGCCAGTGTAGGGCTGTGTTTTGGATTTGTGCTGAACACAAGATTGATAATGAAGAGATGTTTTTGTTACTGCTGAGCAGAGCTTACACAGAGCTAAGGCCTTTTCTGCTCTTGGTACTGCCACACTGGCGAGGAAGTTGGGGGTGCATGGGAGGCTGGGAGGAGACACAGCTGGGACAGGTGACCCCAACTGACCAAAGGGATATTCCAGACCATGTGACATGCTCAGTTTATAACATGAGGGGGAAGGAGGAAGCGGTGGTGGGGAGACGTTTAGAGTTGAGGGCGTTTGTCTTCCCAAGTCACCATGATGTGTGATGGGGCCCTGCTGTCCTGGAGATGGCTGAACACCTGCCTGCCCATGGGAAGCAGTGAATGAATGCCCTGTTTTGTTCTGCTTGTGAGTGCAGCTTTTGTTTTGCGTAGTAAATTGTCTTTGTTGCAATCCATGAGTTTTCTCACTTTCACCTTTCAGATTCTCTCCCTGATCTCTGGTGGGGGAGTGAGTGAGAGGGTGGGTGGGGCTTGGCTGCTGGCTGGGGTTAAACCACAACACTTCACTGCTTTTATTTTCCTCTTTTCAGTCCTATCGGGACCTGAAAGAAGTGACTCCTGAAGCACTGCAAATGGTTAAGAGAAACTTTGAATGGGTTTCAGAAAGAGTGGAGGTACCTGTTTTTATGAACAACACATCTAGACTTTGATAACTGTATGCCTTCAGTCCTGTTGACTGCTTTTATTTCCCTCCTCCCTCTCCACTCTTTTCCCTAGTTGCTTCTAAAAACAAAGAGCCAAGGTAGAGTTGTGGTGTTAATGGGATCTTCTTCTGACCTCAGTCACTGTGAAAAAATAAAAAAGGCATGTGCAACCTTTGGAATTCCTTGTGAATTAAGAGTGACCTCTGCTCACAAAGGGCCAGATGAAACCCTGAGGATCAAAGCAGAATATGAAGGTAAATGCCAAGAAATACTGATTTGGATTGACACAGCGTCATGTTTCAGAATGACTTGGCAACTTAGAAGGTTTATGTGGGGTTTTTCCATTTTTTGTTAAACAGAACACCAAGCTGTTACAATTCTGTTTCACACTTGCTAGTAGCATGACTGCTCTAAGTAATTTTGGAGTAATGTATTTTTCTACTGCCCAGCCACAACTTCCATTACTCAAAGTCTAACCTCTGCTTTTACCCCACTACTAGAACTGCTTTGCCCAAGCCTTGATCATGTTAATTGATTTATTGTAGCATCTTGCTGGTGATGTCAGCCTTTCTGAAACAAGGAAGAACAACAGTTTCTCTAGCTGACTGAATATTCTTATGTGTTATATTAGGCAGATGTTGCTCCCACTGTGTTTTTCTGTTGGATGAAAATATTCTTGCTTATTACTTTAGATGCCATGAGAAAAAGATACTTGCTTTAAGTTACTCTCTTTGCCAAGAAAACTTAACATCTCTTCAAAAGTGTTTATAGCCTAGCAGAGGAGATATAGGAATTATTTATTTTTGTGGGAGTATACACATTCTACACATACCATTCTAGTTGGTGAAACTACGAATGTGGTAACCATAGTTAAAACACTCACTTTGAGGTGAACTGTTTCACATTTAAGGAGAGCAACACTTTAAGATGCCAGAGGTTTAATGGCTATGTTCTCTACAAAGCTAAGCAGCACCTCTTCCTCTGATAATGAGACTTCCCTCAGAGGCAGAGTAAGAAATGCAAATTTCAGCTGTGGTAAACAGTACCTGGGATTTAAGGATGTAAGATTTCTTAGAAGATATTTCTGTAAAGGAGGAAGTTGGACACAAAATTTTAGTGCAATGTAATGGAATTGAAAAGATAACTGCAAACACAATTGTGAACTCGGACAAAGTTCCCGTGAAAGCAAGTGGTAGAGAACAAGGTGGATTGCTTATCTCTGAATGTCTTCCTCCCCAAGGAGATGGAATCCCAACAGTGTTTGTTGCAGTAGCTGGCAGAAGCAATGGTTTGGGGCCAGTAATGTCTGGTAACACTGCTTACCCAGTTGTCAACTGCCCTCCACTCTCAGCTGACTGGGGTACTCAGGATGTGTGGTCCTCTCTCAGACTACCCAGTGGTAAGATGGTCTTTAACTTATGCTCTTGTTCTGATCTAGCTCTATTTTTGTTGTTGTTGTTGTTCTAGTGTACACACATGGGGCAAAGCATTGGAAAAGCAGCTGGATCAGTACCAAGCAAAGTCTGTGGAATTAAGTCACATACAGTTTTTGACTTCTTAATGGCAAAAAGCCCAACAGAGCAAAGATTACGTAGGAGTAATCTTTAAAAAAAGTAAACCTTGGCTTATCCTTGCTAAATATTTCATTTTTAAATTAAAAATAATATTAATGGGAATTTAAATAATTGAATTTTGATGCATTTTCCTTATGATCAAAGATCAAATAGTATCTTTCTCAACAATCAGTGTAGGTAAGACTTCAATTCTTAGCTACTAAATCAGTGCATTTTCACCTGTATGATTTTTAACTTTGTTAGTAACTTAAGTATAGGCCCAGAAGTCTGTTACCTCTTTATAAGGGAGTCATTTGCATGATGATAAACCACAACTTTTGGTTTAAAGTGCCACAGAGCAGTCATATTAGAAGTAATGGAACCACGTGATGCTTCACTGGCTTTAAGACTGGATCATCTGGCTCCTGGAGGCTAAAACAAACCTTGTCTTAAATTGTTCTTCAGAGAAAAAGTTTTGTTTGACTAAAAACTATGCTTTAGTAAGTGGCATTCTCTTTGCAGGTCTTAGCTGTCCTACTACTCTGTCACCTGAAGGAGCTGCCCAGTTTGCTGCCCAGATATTTGGGTTAAATAACCATTTAGTGTGGGCCAAACTGCGATCAAACCTGTTGAACACCTGGATCTCCTTGAAGCAGGCTGACAAAAAACTTAGAGAATGCTCCTTGTAAGTCACACTAACAAGTAACTATTATTAGTTACACAATGATAACAGCGTGTGCGTATTCATTCATATTAGGACTTACCCTTGGATGAGCTCAGAAGTCCTGCATCATTTCTTGCAGAAGAAAGCATTGTTAGAGCAGAAGAGGAAGTCTGTTGTGTCATAATCCTTCCCTTGTGTATTTTTTTAATATTACCACTAAGTAGAGATGGGGAAGTAGTATTTTAGGTATCTCTTTCTGTTGCTTCAGAAGGGTGCTGTTCTGCTTTTTAGTCCTGTTAACTACAGACTATGTCAAGAGAATGATTTGGTGAGATCTAAATAGAATTCAACTAGTCTTCTGCATTTCTGTAACAGCAACATTCTCCCATAGTATTAATGTATGTCTTGAACCTTATTAACTGAACTGGACTGCTGACTAAAGCCAGTGTTGCTGCTGTTCTGCTTGCAATGATGGTATGCTTTCTTTAGCAATAAAATGGCAACATATGCTGCATTAATAAGAAAAGGGTGTGGAAAAATGTTTTAAGAGCCTGAAATAAATACATGCCTTATTTAATAAATGTATATACATACATGTATCTTTTTAAAAAATATGTGTGTGTATATTTACCCCATTGATATCTTTTGGAGTGATGTGATGGAGTTGACACCAATTTGCTTGTTCATAACAAGCTATAAATACAAATGGCTTGAGTGACCTGTAACTCAGCTTGTTGCCTGTTTGCTCTTACTTTTGCCTAGTCCAGGCTTTGTCCTTTCAAATACTAGGCAGATCTACCTTCAGTAGTCCTGTAGGGCCTGTGTGATGATGTTGGACTGTCTTCATACACTTCAATAACTGTAGCTATTCTATGTCTATATTTCCTCACTCTGTTTCTGTGGAAATTTTACTGAACTGAACAGGGGAACAAATAATAAAGCAACAAACTACTGGGGGGAAATCTAAGCATGACTTTATCTTTGCACACACCAGTCTGAGTAGGTAAGATTCTAACAAATATGCAATTACTCAAAGTATGTAACACCTATGCTTTTACAATTATAAATAAACTATTGAATGCAAATCTGCTTCATGGAGATTTATTAAGTACACTCAAAAGTAGCTATCAGCTGTGGTACGTAACTTCAGACCTCAAATTAGGTAATAATCTTGTAAGAAGCTTATGCACTAAAACCTGCATGGAACACTATTAGGTGACAGTCTTCTGGAAGATACTCTGCTACTTGATTGTCTCAGGAGTGTTGCTTTGTTCCTGAAGTACTCTTCTGTGATGGTGTGGTAGGTCAGGCTTACCCTGTAGTGTAACTGGATTAAATGCTGCTGCTGGCCTTCTTCACAGGCACTGACCACATCTTATGTGTATCTGTATAGCAGAGCTCTAAGCAGTGTTCTCTTGAATGCAAGAGTTTAAAATTGGTCAAAGCTTACCCTAAAGTAGAAGAACTCTTTTCTTAAGCTCTGGGGCAGTTGCTTTTCTAATGAATCTCTAAGTGAAGTATCAATAATAGTGAGGATTAGTGAAGAACAAAGAGGCTGAAATTCCTTTATGGCAGGATCTGGATGAGGGCATTTAGTCTATCATTAGCAAATTTGCAGAGAACATCAAGTTGGGTTGACATGTTGATCTGCTAGAGGGTAGGAGGGCTCTGCAGAGGGATCTGGATAGGCTGGATTGATGGGCTAGGCTAGGGGCAGTGGTATGAGGTTCAGCAGGACCAAGTGCTGGCTCCTATACTTTGGCCATGCAAACCCCAGGCAGCACAACTGGCTGGAAGGCAGAGTGTCTGGAAAGCTGTCAGAAAAGGACCTGGGGGTGCTGGTTGACAGCAGCTGAACATTGGCCAGAAGGCCAATGGCATCCTGGCCTGTGTCAGCAATAGTGTAACCAGTAAGAGTGAGGAAGTGATGATCCTCCTGCACTGGTGTGGCTGCAGCTCGAGTGCTGTGTCCAGTTCTGGGCCCCTCACTTTAAAAAGGACATGGAGATACTGGCACATGTCCAGGGAGGGGCAACAAGGCTCATGAAGGGTCTAGAAAACATGTCCTGTGAGGAGTGGCTGAGGGAGCTTGGTTTGTTTACCCTGGAGAAGGCTCAGGGAGGACCTCACTGCTCTCTACAACTCCCTGAAAGGAGGCTGTAGTGGGGAGGGGTTCAGTCTCTCCTGCTGTGCCTGCAGTGAGAGGACAAGAGAAAATGGCCTAAAGCTGAGACAGGGGAGATTTGGATTAGATATCAGAATTTCTTTTTCACTGTTAGTGTTGTCTGGCATTGGAATAGGCTGCCTGGCGTGGTGGAGTCACCATCCATGGGGGTGTTCAAAAGCTGTCTGGATCTGGTACTATGTGACAAGGTTTAGTGCTTTAGGGGTTGCAGTGATAGTGCTGGGTGGATGGTTGGACTTGATGACCTTAAGGGTCTGTTCCAACCTTGATGATTCTATGATTCTATACTGTATTTGTGGAAGCACTGACTTTGAAGTTAAGATCCTCAAGACTGCGGGATTTTTTTAGCAAGCAAACTACTTACCGAGTTAGTACTTGCCTGCATACTTGCCGAGTCAAATCTGAAAGCATGCCTTCAGCCTGACAAGACAGTGATGTTAACTTCAACTAGCAGAAGAATTAAGGGGTGAAGAGTCCATGCTCTTTTGTTGGCTTGGGTGAGTGAATTGGATCATCTTATCTTGTAATCAGACAAGCACCAGAGGCAACAACTGCAAAGGAGATTGCAGCGTTTCTTCCTCCTGGTGGCAGCAGTCTGCTTACTCGGCTTCATAACAATACACAACCTGAGGGTGAAGTTACACAACAGGTGAAGGTGTCATTTCCTATTTCGCCCTACCCAGCACCACACTGGGTGTTGGCTCTGATGGGTAATCAACCTGACAAGCTTATTAGTCACCTGGCCACCCTAGCACCATGCTGAGATAGACAACTACAGCCAGCCACTGGTGTCTCTTCAACCTATCGTGCTGTGCTGTCTGTAGTCTTCCCCTATGCAATAAAAAGTAGTAATAGATGATGATTTGAGTGTTAACACCTGAAATACTGTTTGGCCTCTAGTTACTTTTCTCAAATTACTGTCACCTGGATTATTCTAACTTCATTTGTTGAATTGTGCCAATTTACATTGGGTATGAGCATGTTAAGGGCTTTAGTTGCAATAGAGATGGTCATTCTTCAGTTTTTGGATGGGGTGGGTTGTTTGGGGGGTTTTTGTGCAGTCTGTACTGAACTCTCAGATGCAAATCCTTGCTTGAGGAGATGTCTTGCAAAGAAGCACAAAGACAACAGCTGACATTAACAGTGTGTTGCTGTGATCAGCAGACAAAACCTGCAAAATTGGTCATATCTGCAAGGACTTTGTGTAGCTGCCCTAAAGGCCAGCTGCCCTGAAGGTCAGCTATTTAGTTTAGCTGAAACTTTTTCACAAAGCTTTTACTGTGAAATGAAAATACTTCCCCTTGATTCATCATCCCAACTATTACATTGATGCAATAGACTAAAAATTGCTCCAGTCAGAAATTGCTCTTGTAGCACTTGAGCTTTTTTGGTCCAATTTTAAAAACAATCCTAACAAATTCTTAAATAAGAAAGTGCTTTTATCTTCACAGAAACTATTACATAGAGCAGTTAATGAAGTTTACTTGTATTTGGTAAATTGAGTTGGAATAACTGTAATGAAAGTCTTTTAAGCACCTGCTATGGAACCTAGGACCCTGAATTAGATCATGTCCTAGTTAGCAGTTACCTGCTTAACAGCATATGTTCTTTAAAGATACCAGCAAAGAACTGTTTGGACTTAGCAGAGGGAAGTGCTGAGGGCAGAACTTCTTTTATGTCCTACACTGCTTCAGGTACATGTGAGTGGCACCTGGTGCTCAGCCTTGCTAACATAATTTCACTTCCACAAAAAAGCCAACCCCCAAAAAACCCCATTTTGTAAAAATGAGGAAAAAATCAGTCATGGCTCCCACAGGTTTGTTCTCCACCCACAGCTCAAAGGTTAAAGCATCTATCCAGAACACTGAAGGTACAGTTTTAATAACTGCTGCCTGCGGGGAGCTGTAAAAGTGAACTGAAGGCCTAGGAGAAGATGTGCATTAGACTTCTTGGAGATGGCATTAAGGCAGTCCCTGTTTTAAAGTTATTCATACCCAAAGAAAAATCATGATTGTTCCTTCACTGGAGTGGGCATTTGGACCTTCTCCTACAGCTCTCTCTCAGTGATTTCTTTAGCATTGCAACTTAATTGTGAAATAGTGGTGGAAATTCTGAGCCATGTTTTAAAACCAAATCAGAGGTGCCAGTTGCACTGTATTTGGATTGTGTTGCAGTTGGCATGGCCTATGCATTTTCAGATGACACTTCCTGTTGAAACCTTCCAAAAGCTTACACATGAGAATGATCAGTTTCTGGCCTCAGGCAAAAATAAAGTGTAAATGCTCTTGGAACACTCAAGACTTGTTTCAAAGTATGTACTAGAGGAGAAAGTTATAAAAGTTTCATCAAAGATTAATTTAAAAAAAACACCAAAAAAATCCACCCAAAACAACAAGAAAACCCCCAACACAAACTCGGAATTTCCTGCAGAGCTTAAGTGCCTCTAGAATTGTATTGCAGTCCCAGTTCCCAAATCCCTGTTCTATTTGTGATCTAAATGTGTGCGTTCAAAGCTCCTCACTGTTGCTGTGCAATGGCTACCTGGGTGAGAGGGACCTGAAGCCACTTAAGCATCTGCTGTTGCACTTTTGCAGAAGCATTTTAGATCTTAACAGGGCAAAACAGCCTCTTATCAATCAGCCTTATCAGGAAACACAAATTTAGTGTTCCAGTTAGGACCTCAAAGCACGTCTATCCACACAAAACCTAACACGCACTCTACGTGTTAGAACAGCCACACTGGTTATAAGCAATTTGATCCCTTTTCTACTGAAAGAAAGGACAAAACCTTTCCCTCAATTCTTAGAAGAGTGTTTTAACCACTGCAGGCATGCAGAGATCTGTGGGAAGGCAAGATCTTGATCTCCCCTTTTCCCCCCACACTGTCTCAGTTTGTTTCCTTAAATAACTGCAACAGAGCTTGCCTCTAGAGCTTTGGGTTTCTGCCTTGGGAGTCTCATAGCAGGCCTCAGACAGGCCCTGTTATCTTTCTTCTGTATGAATATGATGACTATGAAATGTCAGTTCAGCTACAGTGGGGAGCTTTCCACAGGATTTACTTCCTGAAGAGTATTCCCTGAGTGCAAAGGTGATCCTAGACAGATTTGTTGTTCCCTGTGGGAGGTAAAATTCAGAACTTCTTTAGGAAGGAATGAAGATGTATTTGCACAGAAGTTGGTAAAAGAATGAACTATAACAGCTTTTCTCCCCTCCTGATGACAGATGTCATCACCAGTAGGAGGATATCTTCACAGAAAAACAGTACAGCAAACAAGCTGCCAAAGCTCAACAGATGCTTGTGAATATCAAGCATTAAGTTCAAGTCTTTTTCAATGACAGAGCTTTTCACAGAAAAGAATGTGCTGTCGTTCACTTGGTGCTTCCCAGGCTCCAGGATTTCATCCAGCAGGCATCTGAAGCATCTGGAGAACGGCAGGGAAACAGGATGGGCTGTGGCCCCTGCAAGGAACCCTCAGTCAGAACTGAGTGAGGTCTGATCCAAGAGGGGAAACACGAGAAAGAAGGAAAAAAACAAGAAAAGAAAGAAACATCGTCCCTCCCCTTACAGCACCGTAAGGGAGAGGCTAGTAGCCCACTTTGCCAAGCCCCTCCTAGAGCTCTTTATGCCGATAAAAACATTCTGAGCTGACAAGCCAGAAAGCTCTTGAGCACAAGGAACCAACATTCACTCAAACAGATAATATAATTAAGATGCCAAGCTCCAGAGAATTTGTTTGGATTGGAAAGTGACTGTATTTGTCTTAATATGGCACAGCCTCCAGTTTCCCGTTACATCACTCCCCTTTTCTAACACTAAACATCTACTAAATGGCCAGTTTCATAGCTAGTAGAGGTTCATATTCAGTATGCTTTAAAAGTTATTTCCAAACAAAACCAAATGCCTCAACTGGAATTGCAAAGACTTCTTTACCAACGGCTTTCTCTCTAACACTCAAAACATTTTATCCTAGAGAGCCTGTCACATCCTCATAGGCATTTCTGACTCCAATTTAACTACATCACTTCTACTACCAAGAGTGTAATTTTTTTTTTTAAATTCACACTGTAATCCTGCTATTGGTCTTTGCTTGTAAAAGCAGTTGCAGTCATGAGCATAAAGGAAAGCATAACTTCACAAAAATCAAGGCTCAGTGGACTCGTTTTGTTTTGGTAAAGGCTTTGGAATATCTTAAAGCCTATGATGAAACATTTTACAGCTTTAGGTTTTTTGGCTTTTTTAACTGTAGAAAAGCACATAAATGAAAGGATAATGGACAGATTTCAGCACGATACCATGGACACTATCTTCCTTAAACAGGTATTTCATCTACTAAATGGAAAACCTTCTTCCCATTGTAAATCCAGTTGTAGATATCCAGGTCTTTAGAGTCAAAGTCAGTACTGAAAAAACATCTCAGCCTTGGTGAGGTGCAGGCCAGGCAGATGTGGTTTGTCTACTGCTCCTGAGAGTACTCAAAGACAACCATTCTCTCTGGGAACTGTCCCTGCCCCAATGTCAAGTGAGCAGAGCCTGGTACTGTGGGGCTCCTCTGTGCTGTTTTCCAGGACTCAGCTGTGCAGGTAACGCTACCCTGTCTCATTTGTCATTAATGCAAATGAGTCTAAAGTACAATTTGAGTCTCTAGCAGATATTTACCCCATCCCACACATACTGAAGCAGAACTCAAAGCAGTGGGTTCGATCACTTAAAAAACCGAAAACATGACTTAAGTTTAGTAAAGTATTTAGCAATGTTTGAATCTGGCCTCATCTTTCATGGGATTCAGAGCAAACATCTACCAATGTTCTAACATTGCTTCAAGTTTCTCTCCCATCAACATATCTTACAGTCACCTTTGCACGTTTTCCTTAAAGAAACTTAGGACCAGTAAAAGGCCCACACAGAAATGATCTACTAAAATGAATGTGACAAATATTTGCCAATTGCCAAAAGAAAAAATAAAGTGAGATGGAGAAACATGAAGCTGCCATTTCATATTGAGAAAGCTGAAGTTTCTAAACCTAACGTTCGTCAGTGCTCATCCAGGGAAGCAAGCTGTTACAAGGAATGATGTTTGGTAAAAGGCTAGAGGTGAATATTAATAATAAATTAAGAATTTCAGTGAGATCTCTGGACATAATTTAACAATACTGGGAAGAGGTCCTTGCCAGAAAGGTTTGAAAAATACACATCACTTCCAGGCAGATCTTTCTGAGTCTGGTGACTCTACCCCGCCATGTTGAACTTTACAAGCTCTCTCATATTAACATACAGGCACATCTGATTCACTGTATAGCTATTTATGGATCACCAATCTTTTGAGACACATCTAGTTTTGTTCTCATGCTTACATAAAGAACATTTCTACATCAACTTGTCAATCTTATGACTGAACAAAGAAGGCACAATCTCATACGGTGCCCCAACAATAATTTGTTGGGGTAGCTCTTGTTGGCTGGTCCAGGAGTGCTGCCCAGCAAAGGAGACTCCCTTAAATTTGACAGAAAATGAGAGGTTGACTATCTTGTTGACTGTTGCTCATCATCAGGTAAGACTAATAATTAATGATGTTGTACCTTGCCTGCAAAGGAAGTGAGCTTTCCTTTTTTCTCTTTTGTTCATCTAGATCCCCTGCATTCCATTTAGGCTTAATTACATTGATTTTGAACCTTACTATAATAATATAAGGTGATCGAACTTTGTCCTTAGCCAATTGCTGTTTTATTGTTAGATAGCTAAAGAAGCTGTGCTGTGTGATTGGGAAGGGGAGGGGAAGAAAATTTAAAAAGTAACTGTAAGAATAAGAAAGTACTCCCCAAATTCAAAATACAATGTACAAAGTACAGCATGATATTCTCTCCAACCAATTTACTGAAAGGGCTTTACAAACATTCAGTTGAGTTTGTTGTTCTGCTCCACTGTAACTGTACAAAGCAACAGAAGCTGGTACACAAAATACTCGCTTAAAAAAATTCCAGTATGAGAAACCTCTTAAATCTTTCATCCCCAATCTCAATTTTCTATCATTCCCAAGAGCACCTCCAATAATCACATCTGTGGAACGGTTACTGAAGAGTAGTACTTACAATTAGCCTTAATGCAGCATTTGTTAAACACAGTAACTTTGCTTTTTTATATTGTTGTTGTTTTTTTTCAATGAAGTTTTGCCTTACATGGTTTATATATTCCAGAAGTAAAACTCCTTTAAGGACAGGACAGTGCAATCCAATTGACACTTGCATTTTTATTGTGTTAAAAAGTCATGTGAGCATATAAAGACACTTAAAAGCCACATCTTTCAGCAGAGTAGGGAATACTCAATTTGAAACTCAAGCTCTTGACAAGAAGAAAGAAAAAAAAAAATTACCATTAGTTTATTTGGGTATTTCAAGCCTGGCTACAGGGACTTTTAACTGCCAAGGAAAGAAAATCCTGCCACCTCAATTCTTAAAAAGATCATGGTGATACAAAGATTACATTTCTAAGGTTACAGCATATGCAAGTGGAAAAATAAAGGATTCCCTTTCTTCTTTAATTATGGAAATAAAGCTTTTCAAATATTCATCCAGGACTTTACTCATACCCTAAAGGGGAAATTTACCCTAGATAAGAACTGACATTAGAAGAGGATCCAGCAGATTTTAGGCTGCCCGTAGTATCTCCAGCCTTGAATTCTAGAAGAGAACAGGGCCAGAGTACCTGACTAGCAAGTCAGTGAAATACCTCACTGCTCTGCAAGGACTGTTCCCTAGAACTTGTAAGTTTTGCAAAATGCAAACTTTATACCTGATTTCAACGAAGTAGAAAGAAAAGGAGGACACCAGTGTCTGACCAATAATCAGTCTGAGACAGCTACTACAGTCAGAAACAGATTATGTACATACCAGTTACATCATGACGTGCTCACAACCTTAATGTAGGTTAAACAGCAGCTTCTGGTTTACTTAAGATCCCAGAATAGAAGCACACAGAAAAGGAAAGTGATTTTTAGTTTCCGACAAAGTTAAAAATATTACAAACTTTTACCTTTTATTGAAAATTAAATATATTAGCAAAAGCGAGATTTAAGAAATATTTTACAAATGATTTACATACAAGAAAGCCAGTATCAGACATATTCACAAATATGCAAACCTTTAATTACAAAAAGTACCTATTGGCAGCATGATGCTAACCTTGCGACTGCAGTGTGCTCTACTATTGATATGAATAAGGCATAGAACTCACATTTGCACCAACTTAAAAGGGTCAAATAAAACTTTAAGCTTCTGAATCCTGGATGCACAATCCCCAACAGACACACGCACGCACACTCTAAGATTTCTTCTTCTAAGCTCTACAAACTAAGTGTGTGCTCTGGAAGAACAGCCTGAAAAGCCCAGTAGAAATGTAACTGGTACTAGCATTTAGATTTCAGTTTCCTCTGTAACACGTACAGGCCTAGATATGTAAACCATATTCACAGTTTAAGTATTTTTAGACAGAAGTACCTTTTTTTTCTGCATTTGTTCCTTAAAGTTGGCTCTCAGTTCAGCATACAGTTAATGTCACCTGTTTTGTGATGCATACATTTACAAGATAACTTAAAAAAATCTGTGCCATATTCATGGTCAAGATAGTTAAACAAGAGTAGTAATATCCAACTGTGACATTCAATACTATATTTCAAATATTTGTGCAAACAGCAAAAGAACAGTTGTATGAGGCAAACATACGCAAAACCTTTATTACCTCCTCAGTGTTGTAAACTTGGACTGTCAGCCTTAAGGTCCTGCACTTCAACAGCTTACAAAAGTCAATTGCTAAAATGATCAAGTCTCAAAAAGGTTCTTTTCTACATAGTGCAAATTTTAATGTAGATAACGTAAAAAACATATCTAGCTGGATTGACTCTGTGCAATTGTCAGTGGTCTTCTCTCATAGCTGACAAAGTGTGCATTCAATGAACCATGTGGTTCAGGAAGCCAAGAGGGTGGAGAGAAAAAACAGTTCCATCACACTTCTCAAACCAGTGCTAGATGTGCAAAGGCAGCAAAAATTCCAGCTGCTACTACAACCAGAACAGAGTAACTTTTCAGGAAGACCCAGGCGGTTAGTCACTTGGACTGGTCTCTAGAAAAATACGTGAGTATATGTTGGATTTTTATCAGACGGTCTTTTAAAGACATCATGGAGAGAACTGACAGCTGGTATCTGGGATCTACTGGGAGAACAGCTAGAAGCCACCAACACCAAGCAGGACCATTGGGCATTGCCTAAAAATAAAACGTAAGATGGTTACTCATAACCAATATCATATAGTTGACTACCATGAAAACATCAAAAGACAAAGTCATCAATGACCAAGACTACTTTAAAGCTTGATACTAACTAGAGAATCCCAGATCTATGAGATTAGAAGAGTGCTGAAAGGATCTCTTCTCCTCAACTGAGAAGTCAAACAAAGTACACTTAAACTAAGCTTTATAAAGCAATTATTTTTAAGACAACATAGGAAGCTCATAGGTTCCTTGGGAAAAGATGGCTAAGTACAGGACAGTCACCCAATAACAAACCTCCCTGATAAAAATTAAATCTAATACTTCTCATGCTGTTCTTAAGGCTTGAATATTCTTGAAGCCTAATGTTTTCATTATAATTACCTTTATTTGATGGACTTCTCTGTCACCTCCCAATTCCACTCCCTTTCTCATTACCTTCTAGACAGAGCAGGACTACTCAGTAAGTTTCTTCTAAGCTGTTAAAACATATTCTATAACTTTTTCCTGTACTTTAATTACCAACAGCAACCATTAGATGTCAGGCCTTGAACTGGACTTAACGCTCCTCAGCAGAGGTCCTACCACTGCAGAGAATATTAAGTACCTCAAATGACGGGCAAAAATATTACTGGTAGTGGTACACTCCAGGATGACATTTCCTCATTTGCAGCTGTATCACACAGCTGAAACATTTGTGTCCTATTATAAATCTCAGGTACATACCCACAGTATTGCTGCTCTGCTAATTACTCTGGTTTTGCACATGTATTCGTCTTTCCCAGTATGCTGTTTTAAATTCATTTTTATTAAATTGTTCTAAAATCACTTCTGCCTTCATGCACTGGCCTCTGCAGCATCTACAGTCCCCCCAGGCAGGTTAATATAGTGTCATGAAAGTATGTAGCAGACAGGTGAGGGACAAGCTCCCCTAAGATCCCAATTCACATATAACTCTGCTTTGAAAAACAAATTTTACATATTTTTAAATGTTACTTTTCTACAGCCTCCACTCCCTCAGGATCTCACCTTCATTAATTGTTTATAATAATCAGCAATATAGATTACTGCAGCTAGTTTCTTAAGAAACATTTGTCAAATCCTAGCAGCTGCAGCAGTTTATGGCATTAGCTCAGAAAGGAGGAAAGTGTTATTTGTGATTACCTCGTTGCCAAAGGTAACTGACTGCACGTGGCAGTTTCAGTTTCTTCCCTGACTTTCACAGGGGAGAAAATAGAGGGCTTTTTCACGTTGAATTCTAACAGTTTTACACAAACTAACAGTTTAACTGTAACTGGAACTTAAAGTGTTTTCAGTTTACTAGTTTTATTACCACATCAGCATATCATCCTTTCCTGGAGAAACTGCTGATCAGTGACAGAATTGCTTTTTGTTGCTCATTGTAAGAGAAACAAGGTGCAAGCCTTATTACCTTTGAAGCTGGAGAAAAAAGTGGGAGCTGTTCTTTTAATACTTAGAAGCTATTAATAGGGTTTTTATTTTTAGAAATAAGCATCTAATAATTAATATTAAATTATGTCTTACCTGTATATTTTCCTCCCTGTCAGGCATTGGTCCGAAGTGCTGAAGAATCTGAGTGCGAAATTTGTTTCTTAAGTTTTGGAACCAACTGCAAGCCTGATTGTAAACAAAATTGTGAAGCTCTCTCAATTTCTTTATTTCTTCTTCATCAGCAACCTGTAGGAGGAAAGTTATGAAAATAAGATTAGTGATAAAGAAACAATTAAGGTGTTTAAGCTAAAATCAAAACCCACTCAATTTCAACTATATTTAGATACATTTCTTGTATTCTCCTTAACCTTGACTGCTAATGACTGAATGGTAAAGAAGTTCTGTGATATTTTCAGAGTTACAGCTTCAAACTATTGTTGAAACAAAAACTATAATTTTCTTATTTGTTTTATAGTAATAAAAAAATTAAGCTAGCTTCTAGGGACCTAAAGATTTGAAAGAGCTTTCAAGAACAAATCAAGCAAAAATCTTGATATATTAGTACTAGTAAGTATTTAGACAACATTCTGGATACCTTAACATCTTCCAAATATTCAATGTCTGCAGTGCAATAACCATCTTTCATCCCTCTCCGTAAAACTCTAAATCTCTTTCCACCAATTGTATCAACAACAGACCGTCCATCAGGTAGAAAATGAACGTTCCTAATTTGCAGCATGCAACCATAATCTGCAAAACTAGAAAAGAGACCTTGTCAGTAATGCAATTATATACGTCTGAAAAGGCGCTTTTTGTAATTAAAAATGACATACAAGATGGAAGGTTAGAATCAGGGTGTAAACCTACCCATTTTGAGAATCACTTATGCACATCCCAAACTGTTTAGTTCCAGTTTCCATACTCCTGCGAATCATGAGTCGGTATCTTGGCTCAAATACATGTAGAGGGCAAGGCACAGTAGGATATGCCATAGTGCAAACAAACATTGGAACATTCTTGGTCAAGCTTCAAGAGAACATAAAAAGAAATATATGCCTTCAACATCTAAACGTTGAGGTATGTCAAGACAACACATTTTTTTTCAGTATGTCTGCTATGTCTGAGGTCCTAAAGCACTCTTTTCAAAGTCAAAATACGTTGTAGAAACTTTCATGAATGATAAACCCACATACTGGTAACAGTGGCTGAATACCTATGTATTGATTTGCATACATACTGGACAGTAAGACTCACTGTTATCTAGGTAGTGAGTATCCAGTCAGTGAATGAAGGGCTCTGTTTTGGGGACAGGGCTATCAGCTACTTTTTCATTTTTGCTTTAGTTTGAGCTATAAAAGCAATTAAACCCTCAGAGACACAGTTTTCCTGTAACTAAAAAGATGTAGTAGTAACTACATAGTAGCTAGGTCACCATTTAGATTCTTTTCAAGGAGGGACTCCAGATCACAAGATGCAACCCAGTGTATAATTTGCACCTTGCAATATGCCTCAGCAGGCGTAACTGAAAAACAAAGTATTTTTTCATCCTATTTTATCAAGTATGTATAGTTGATAGTAGATACAAACAAGTTATCATTAAAACATTTCTAGGTATTTAATTTTAGTACCTTTCAAACTACAAAACATAATTCTACTGGATGGATTCTGTTAAATAAGTTGCATGAGCTGTAGTTTTAAATAGTTTTCCACCATTCATATCTACAATACATTAAGCCCTATGTTCTGAAGAACTCTCTGAGATAAACATGTTTACAAAAAATCCCTATTTTTTTTGATCACATCTATCTGTATAATTAATGTCTATCATGAACTGCTTTGCAAGAAATTCAAGTCTCTGAGACTCTGGAGTCAATTGAAGACAATTTCATTAACAGCAGCAAAGCTAAAAGCAAAGCTCCATGACAGTGCATGCAGAAAGAGGAATGGAAGGGGAAACATCTTTCATAGAACCATAGAACAGCCTAGGCTGGAAGGGACCTTAAAGATCATCTAGTTCCAACCCCTCTGCTGTGGGCAGGAACAACCTTTCACTAGACCAGGTTACTCAGAGCCTCATCCAGCCTGGCCCGACCAAACTAGTGACCTTCTATGATGGAGTGATTTCATCAGTGGACAAGGGAAGGGCTACAGATGTCATTTATGTGAAATTCTGTAAATTCTGTAAAGAGTTCCCCCCTCAACATCCTCTCCAAATTGGAGAGAGACTGATTTGATGGGTGGGCTGTTAGATGGATAAAAAAGGGTTGGATGGTTGGACCCAGAGGGTAGTGGTCAACGGCTCAGTCCCAATGACCAGCGGTGTCCCTCAGGGGTCTTTATTGGGACCAGCACTGTTTAATGCCTTCGTCAATGACACAGACAAATGGATCGACTGCACCCTCAGCAAATTTGCTGATGACCCCAAGCTGAGTGGTGTGGTTGACACAACTGAAGGATGGGATGATATCCAGAGAGACCTGGACAAGCTTCATACTCCTTCTTGCACCCATAATATACCATGATTAATGACTATAAAAATAATAAAACATTTCTAGAAAGGATTTCCATACTAATTTCTCAAGTTTTTCAAGACAGGAAGCTTACTTAGAGTGTTCAGCAGTTTCTTCAGCATGAATTCTTTTTCTCTCAAATAATTCATCAGATAAGTATTTCATTATTAATTCCTCCAGCAGTTCTGTGATACTATATTTTCTGCTTGCAAGG
>VZTH01004823.1:502666-515232 GCA_013397815.1 Aleadryas rufinucha | reverse complement strand
CTATGTTCTGAAGAACTCTCTGAGATAAACATGTTTACAAAAAATCCCTATTTTTTTTGATCACATCTATCTGTATAATTAATGTCTATCATGAACTGCTTTGCAAGAAATTCAAGTCTCTGAGACTCTGGAGTCAATTGAAGACAATTTCATTAACAGCAGCAAAGCTAAAAGCAAAGCTCCATGACAGTGCATGCAGAAAGAGGAATGGAAGGGGAAACATCTTTCATAGAACCATAGAACAGCCTAGGCTGGAAGGGACCTTAAAGATCATCTAGTTCCAACCCCTCTGCTGTGGGCAGGAACAACCTTTCACTAGACCAGGTTACTCAGAGCCTCATCCAGCCTGGCCCGCCCAAACTAGTNAGAGCCTCATCCAGCCTGGCCCGACCAAACTAGTGACCTTCTATGATGGAGTGATTTCATCAGTGGACAAGGGAAGGGCTACAGATGTCATTTATGTGAAATTCTGTAAATTCTGTAAAGAGTTCCCCCCTCAACATCCTCTCCAAATTGGAGAGAGACTGATTTGATGGGTGGGCTGTTAGATGGATAAAAAAGGGTTGGATGGTTGGACCCAGAGGGTAGTGGTCAACGGCTCAGTCCCAATGACCAGCGGTGTCCCTCAGGGGTCTTTATTGGGACCAGCACTGTTTAATGCCTTCGTCAATGACACAGACAAATGGATCGACTGCACCCTCAGCAAATTTGCTGATGACCCCAAGCTGAGTGGTGTGGTTGACACAACTGAAGGATGGGATGATATCCAGAGAGACCTGGACAAGCTTCATACTCCTTCTTGCACCCATAATATACCATGATTAATGACTATAAAAATAATAAAACATTTCTAGAAAGGATTTCCATACTAATTTCTCAAGTTTTTCAAGACAGGAAGCTTACTTAGAGTGTTCAGCAGTTTCTTCAGCATGAATTCTTTTTCTCTCAAATAATTCATCAGATAAGTATTTCATTATTAATTCCTCCAGCAGTTCTGTGATACTATATTTTCTGCTTGCAAGGTACTGTAAACAATTTTTAAAAATATATTAGTATTTCTTTTCATGTATTTTAACAAATGGCTTGAGAAAATGCAGCTTTTAAAAAAACTATGATCTATGAAATGTGACATAAAACTCGTAAAAACTTACAGCTCAGAAGTTTTTATGTTTCACTACTTAAAACCTAATGATACTCTAATATTTGAAAATTAGATTCTCTGTGTAAGTTCTTAGTGTCTGACAATTTGAATGTCTAACTCAGTTTATATTTCTATGCTAACTGGAGACAGAACTGATTTCCTAAGATACAGAGCCATACAAATAAGAAAAAGTGTATAGAAATCACAGAGAGGTTTAACTGAATAGTTACAAAAGTTTACAGATATGCACCATTTAATTACACCAGTAAAGTAAACGGCCACAGAAACATAAAATCTCAAAGACCCTGAGGTATTGACAAAATTTGTCCCAAGTTTTTTCATTGTAACAGTAATCCATAGCCCAAGCAAATACAAATAATTGGGTCCAAGTGAATCAGCCTTAAAATGAAATAGTATTTGTATTTGTGAGCTTTACTGAGAAACAATACCTCTTTCAAGCTCTCCTTACAGAGTGGACACTGTGGAGCATGATCTAAACACCGTTCCAAACAACCTTTGCAAAAAGTATGTCCACAAGGGGTTGTTACTGGCTCAAAGAATAGCCTGAAATGAAATTATTAGAAGTTAGATGTCATGGCCAGTGGCCATTTTTCTAAAAATGTCAGTGATTAACCTCTTGATTTTTTAAGACTAGCTATACTATAATGAAGTAAAGAAACAATTAAACCCAAGTCTCCTTATTTTACTTTTCTGATGAAGCTGGACACATTCCAAAACTCTAAATAACTAAACATTTACCTCAACATACAAAGATTTTGGTCTTCCTACATAGAGATTCAGAATACACAAAATTAGGTGATTCTTTGAGAAACTGGGTTGTTTCAACAGCAGTATTACATATTAATAACGTAACTATGAATAGTTTAGTATACACCCTATGTTTTATGGTATTTTTTCTGAAAATCTAGATGGTTCAGTAAGAGTTTTCAAATACATCATCAGCTACATTTAAGTAGACTAACATTCTGAAGCATCTGTCTCCCAGACAAATACAAGGTTCACAGGCTATACTTCTAAGCATTAGCCTTCCCAAAGTAATTTTTATTGACTGAAGAACCCCTAACACTTAATCACAAAAGATCCTGTCCTTTTATGATTATTAGTTAACACTGCCAAGTTTAACTAAAAAGGCAACTTCATTAAAATAGTTCTATAGTATATGGCACTGTAGCAAGTGACATTTAAATACACATTTAAGTGCAGGGACAGAGAAATGCTGCAAATTATTAACTGATACCAGAACTTGTAACAACTTACAAGTACCTCAGTTTATACATGTAACATATATGTGGCCAAGCATCTGTAACAAATATCGCAGGACAAAATCTTACCTCATACAAAGAGAGCACTCAAAATCTGATGCATCAATCAAATCCCCTGGAATTGTTCCAAAAGCCAGTGTCATATCCCTTTTTATACTTTCTAAGGAAAAGCAGGACAAAATACTTCTTCAAAGAAAGGCACAAGGCATTAAATACTTTTAATTTCAAAGTAAGTGACTGTTTACCTCCTTGCTTTTTGTGTTTGTTTCTTCCATCTTCACATACAACTGTATCCTGTTCTGAAAAGGAAAGCTTTCTTTTTAACAAAGCACCTTTTCCTTGGCCAGAGAGAAGGGGTTCAGAAGACACTCTCTTTAAGCCATCTTCCTTGGCAAGGTCTTTTGTTGAGTTAAGAGCATGGGCAGACTGTGCACGATTTAAGCCTCCACTCACAGGCTCCAGTACATCTGATCCTCCTAAACTCTGTAATGGTAAGATGAACTGAACTGTATTCTAAGAGTAACACAAATCTAAGTATGTAAGATGTGACTATGCAAAGATATATAAGCCAAACTGATATTGACAGTTAGTGGGTACCCATTAGTTAACCAGAGAAATTTCTAAGCCAAGACAGTACTCAAATTTGCTTCACATTAACAATTCAAAAATCTTCATCTGCTTCAAAAAAACCCAAAAATTCTTTCATCTGCTTCAAAAAAAGAGAAAACTTTTATTTCTTTTTATTTTGAAGTCCCTAATGTGAAACTTCAGTACCTTCTAATACTGTATTTATTACTCATTCTAGTTCACTAGAATGAGGAGTTTTAACACTACATATGAAAATAAATTACTCCCAAACCACCATTCTTTTCCTCCAACTTAGCCAATTACATAAAATCAGCATTTACACTGGAAAGTAAGTGTGACAAATCCGGGTATCAGTACATCTAATGTTTACTCATCAGTCAAAGAGCAAAGTTATTGTAGAGTTTTTGTTACCTGCTGAGGACAAAGCTGTAAGTTGCAGTAAGATGCAGTCACCTCAGAACCAAGCATAAAAGGTTTATTTCTAATATGGGGTGAATGCCAAGCAGATTCCTTCAGACTTTCACCTAGGTTCTCTGGTGACAAAACATCACACAATATCTAGAAAAAACAGCTCAATGTTAGTAACAACAAAAAAGAATCTAGACATACCTTTGCTATGAAACTACATATCAAAAACTAAGAAGGTAATCTACATGAAGTTATTCTCATGAACAGATCTTTATTCAAGCAGTAAGTGTGAAGGCAGAGTTGAGAACAAACAGAAACCTACATACCTACATTGCTGAAAAATAAATTTATCTAGAAATCTTTTCTACTACAAGTCAAACAGAGTTAGACATTATCAATCCAGTATTATGCAGTTTTTTCAATGTAAATTTTTATTATCACAGAAAAAACTGTTTTGCTCTGGGCACAGAGGGTTTGAACTTGGAAAATTTCACTTGCTGCCTGTTTTCCAGTTTTCTGCATATTCATCTAGTACCTTCAAAAGCACATGTACTTTTAAACATGTATGTAAAATGTGTACATTGGCACTAACTCTTCAACATAATGTGATTTAAGAAATATCTTAAAAGGAATCTGCCACCTGAACATCCTCTGTATGTAATGAAGATTTTTAGACACTCAAAGTCTATCATAATGGGAGTTTCATAAAGGAATCAAGTCAGAGATAGGAATCTAGTATAATAAATAAAATTACCTTTTCTACTTCTAGCTTGGCTGGAAGAAAATCCTCATCAAGGGCTAAGCACTGTAGAAACAGTTGTAAGGCATCACCTACAAAGCCAGAGTCTTGCAGCACTTTTCCTTTCCGGAAGTAGACCTGAGAAACAGATACCACAAAGACATTTGTAGAAAATATGCAGAACTGCAGTATTGATCTTACAGGCATTGCAACAGTGCTAGAATTAGAACCCGCCATGACAGAAAGAATGCAGCCCTAACAAATTGGAACTGTGCCCAGTGTGCGTGATCCCTATCCCTTGTCTAACACACATCCACTACAGTGTTTGAAAAGAGTCATGGGATACGCTGGTGTTAGTCGTCTTCCAGTTAACTTGTTTTGTCTTATACAAAGGGTTAAAAACCCCACTAGTGCTGAATTCACAGCCCTTAATTTCCCTCTTCTGTGAGCCTTTGGAGAGGAAGAAGAGGGACAGGAAATGCAAATTATTACATAACCTCACATAACAGCTTACAGGATATTTTTTTTGCCCTCTCTTTCTTTAAAAGCCTTATGGTTCCAGCCTTCAGGGGAAGGGTGACTACAAAAAAAAATGATCCACACAACTGTTCATCCCTTACATACCTCTCAACCTATACTCTTAAACAAAACAGTGCCTCTTGGAATTACTTGCTTCTTCCAATTATATTTTATGCTTGAACACTAGACACCAGGTCAGGAAAAAAAAATCTGAGTATTGTTTTCCTTGAAAGAAAAAAAAAGGGGAAAGAAAGACTACCGGATTTTGCTGAACTTACTTGAAAGTAGATGACATCAGAACTGAGAACTTATCTCAACTTTTAAAAGTTGTAGTGGCAGTAACAGAAATAGTTAAAGTTAGATAAACCAACAGTTATATAAAAAAAAAGTTAAAACAACAGTATCTATTTGTATACTGGAATTTGGATAATGAGCGAGAAACTAAACTTAAAAACCAAATAAACAAAAAGAAAAATCCCCAAAAAAGACTCCATCAAACCCCAGAGTGCAGTTTCTACAGAACGACTGACAGTATGAACAGCAGCATCTGTTCAACAAGACTGTCAGATGATGACATGGATCCTCTGTTGGATTTGGGCAGTTTCCTTTAAGATGAATTCTGAAGAAGGGAAGTTTGCTAATCCTCCTCTTACAAACAGTTTATTTTCCTACAGAGTAAGGATTGTTACAGGAATCCATCCATCCAACAAAGGTCTGTTAAATGAAGGGATGCTTCTTTCCAAACATACAGAAAAAAGTAGACAGTACTACCAACACTGAGAGGTGAAAAGCAGGTGGCTTTATGAACTTGAAGTAGCCATGGAATTGCTGAACACAGGAGAAACCAAGACAACTGCAGTTATCTCCCCTTGTGTGACAAGACCTTGCTGCTCCTGCTGTGTTCAGAGTTTAGAAAGTGCTACAACACACAGAATTCTGAAGACCACAGACTCCCCAGCTGCCTGTACTATTTGGGAAGCTCAGTTCCCATTGAGTTTATCTGGGCTTTCTGAAGATAAACTTTCCAAGCTAAAACAGCAAAGTCTCCCTCTGTTAACAAAAATTAACAACTAAACAAAATGAGCCCAAACTCCAGCTGTTACAGGTTACATCACCATGAACTATTCCAACTCTCATTATATTTGTCAACCAGCTCTAATCTGCCATACACATCAGGAGCCTGTCTCATACAAGTTAACTGTTTTAAAGATGACTTTTAGCATTTTGCATGTCTTAAAAAACAACATTTAAAGTAGCTGACTTCGGTTTTTAAATTGATGCAAGCACAATTTGAAATTTATTAATTTTACAGACAAACACAATATTGAAAAATGATGAGTTCATGCCAACTTACCTCTGGCCAATTTGGCATTTTGGAAATAACAAAATTTAGATCTTCTATGGCTGTTTTATATTCTTGGAGGCCAACATATGACTCAGCTCTGTAAATTCTTAGCATCAAGTCACTGGAATCTGCAGACAGAAATTAGGTAAAATCTTTTAAAAATCAGAATTTTGTAATTTTAAATTAGATTTGCTTTCATAGTGACATGTCATAATTACAATTTTTTGTACAGTACTTCCAAAATTACTGGAGTACCTTTTCCCTCACTCTCTAGTGTTTGGATAATAGAAGTGGCAGTAATTCCTGGTTCATGTCTTGTAAGCTAAGGAACAAATTTTAGATCCGAATGTATCTTGCAGCAACAAGAAAATTTGTTTTCAAATATTGAATAGAGAGGCTCACAAAGTACTGCTCACTAACGGTGGTACAACAAAAATTGAGGACTAAATAAACTTCATCTTTACAGTACATCCAATCAAAACCACAGAAACCTGGGAATTCATACTTGTATTAAAAGTCTAAGTATTACAAATGCTTTCAAACACTCAAGCTTTTCTGCAGACTGCAGGTTGTTTTTATAGTGCCTGACCCTTCTGACTATGCTGTAGATGCCACTTCACAGTGGCATCCATCTGGGAGGTACCAGAACCAGGCTTTATCACTATGTGATAAAAACAGATACCCAATTCTAGAAACTCTTTAGCACCAGCTGGTAGCCCTGTTGTAAGGAGTTGTAGCAGTGGAACTTCTACGGCAGGAAAAAAGCAGAAAGTGTTCAGTAAGGACAAGTTCTCATGTCCAACATAAAGCATTTTGTGCTTCCAGCAGAGCAACCTTTAAATGGGAAGGACACCCACCTCCATGCCACTAAAATTATAGTTTTGTAACACAAGTAATTGCAGTTGCTGCTTGGAAAAAATGCCAGAACACTGCTTTGCTCTTAATTGTTTTCAAAATTATACCTGGTTTTCACTGAGATAAATTAGTCAAAGGTTCATCTACTGTAAACAATACTAAAATCAAATAGTTCTTTGTTTCAAAAAAGGCTTTCTTGGGAGGCTATCTTTTCAATTTAATATTCTGTCTCAGTTTATTCTAAATGTCTAGTATAAATTCTCATAAATTTCCAACATTAGCCTGTTCTACAGTTACAAGGCATCCTGGCCAACATTCCCATAGATTGCAACACACTGCTTTGTATTTAGATTCACAATGCTATATGTAAAAAGATCTTAATGGAAAAGAAAGAGTTAAAAAAAACAGGGAATAATTCATTTAGCTGAAACTAAAGTGTCTTCCTGACTTGTCTTTCTTTTGAGTTGACAGTTTCCCCTCAAATACAAATACTGCCAAAGCTGGTTTGTTTCATTTTCATATTTGATATAATAAAACGTTTGTTTTATCCCAAGTCTGGGAAACTCTCTTTGTCTGAGTCAAACACTAATTCTGCAAGTAGAACAACTCTGAAGCCTGATTTCCTGTGGCTGTGTTTTGTGACTGCTATAGCCTAGCAAGGCGAGAGCTCGGATTAAACTCTTCAGATAGTTTTTCGCGTTGTATTCGACTCTTTGGTGTCCAAGAGAGTTAGTAGCAAATCGAACTCCTTTGTTCAGAGGCAGCAGTAAGTACAGGTCTTTTTTCTCTGATTAGCTGCCTATCTTCACAGAATCAGAGGAAGCTCATCTTTTTCAGACTTTCAAGTGCAGAACATGACCTGAGGAATTCTGAGCCTTTTTTCCTAGGGGGAAAATGACGGGTAGTTTGAAGATAAAAACGTGAGTTCAAGCCTTCAGCAGGTGGACATTTTATCCACTTTTTTCTTCCAAGAGAAATGCATAATTCCAACTGAACTAGTACAAAACAAAGTTTAGCTGAGACCCCAACTCTGCTGCTGAATATACAAACACTGTCACTGAATGATCAATAGATATAACAAACTGGATCTGAATATTCCGAAGACCAAAGGTAGATGATTACTGGTAGTGTTCCTCAAGGCTTAGCGTTGGGGCCAGTCCTTTTAATATCTTCATCCACGATCTGGACAAGAGCATTGAGTACACCGTAAGTTCACAAATGACAGCAAGGTGGGTGGGAGTGTTCATCTGCTGGAGGGCAGGAAGCCTCTGCAGGGGGATCAATGGGCCAAAGCTGCAAGTATGAGGTTCAGCAAGGCCAAGTGCCAGGTCCTGCACTTGGCTCACAACAACTCCCTGCAGTGCAAAAGGCTGGGGGAAAAGTGTCTGGAAAGTGGCCCAGCGGCAGAAGACCTGGGAATGCTGGTCAACAGCAGCTGAACATGAGCCAGTGTGTGCCCAGGTGGCTAAGAAGGCCGAAGACATCCTGGCCTGTATCAGGATTAGTGCAGCCAGGAGGACCAGGACACTGATCATTCCCCTGTACACAACACTGGTGAGGCCATGCATTGAATCCTGTGTCCAGGTTTGGGCCCCTTACTACAAGAAGGACATTGAGGTGCTGGAGTGAGTCCAGGGAAGGGCAACAGAGCTGGTGAAAGGTCTGGAGCACAAGTCTGATGAGGAGATGGTGAGTTTAGTCTGGAGAAAAGAAGTCTCAGGCGGGACCTTATCACTCTCTACCACTACCTGAAAGGAGGTTCTAGATAGGTGGAGGTTGGCTGTCTCTTCTCCCAGGTAACAAGCAACATAATGAGAGGACATGGTGTCAAGGGAGGTTTAGTATGGGTATCAGGAAAAATTTTTTCACCAAAAGGGTTGTCAAGCATGGGAACAGACTGCCCAGAGCAGTGGTGGAGTCACCATCCCTGGGGGGATTTAAAAGATATGTAGATATGGCACTTAGGGACATGGTTTAGTGGTAGACTCAGCAGTGCTGGGCTAACAGTTGGACTTAATGATCTGAGAGGTCTTTTCCAACCTAAACAATTCTGTTTCTATCTAAATTTATTTATCCAATTTTTTAGACCACAATTCTATTTCTAGGCTTTGTTACCATGAAAAAACAATTTTGCAATGTTTCAGCATATATTTTAATGTTTTTCAGCTAAAGCAAGGATGCAAGCTAATTTTGAATCTTTGGACCAAAGACTAAAGAGAGCAGAAACACAATCTGTTCTTGAACTTTCAATTTCAGCAACCAATATATACTGTAAATACAGATATCACTCCCTTCTAACATCCAAAAGGCAAATGATTTTAATAAAAAAAGGCACCAAGTACTTGCAGTGTAGACCTGTGTGCATCAGTTGTTATTATTACATTAATAGGAAAGTATACAAAGGTGTACACACAAAATTCCATTCAATATGTATTCTTGAGTTTTATATTACTTCCAAAGCATCTGCTCTTACTGTCAGTATAAACATACCAATAAATGGACTACCTCTGATCTGATCCTGCATGCTTTTTATATGGTTCTTAATATACTAAATTCTTCAAAATAAAAGACATGCACATCAAAAACACTACGTAGAAATACTTTAGGACACAGCATTTATTAGCATAGTACTACAGGGTTACCCTAAAAATCAGAGTTGGAACACGTAACCCATAGGAGGGTGCCGAGAGAACTGGGCTTGTTTAGCAGAAAACAATTCTTGAAGGCATTGGGAGAACACAACAGCTTTTCAGAATCCAAGAGTAGGTTACCTAGAAGACTCTTTATTGAAGTAAGCAATGAAAAACCAAAAGAGACAATGATTATAAACTAAAACAAGGACAGTTAAGACTTGAAATAAGGAGAAGATTTTTCACTATGAGGATAATTAACCTTTGAGCAGGTTGCCCAGAGAGGCTGTGGAATCTTCAGCCTGTAGGTTTCCATGATCAAGCTGTACAAACCCCTAAGCAAACTGCTCCGATCTCAGTATTTGTTCTGCTTTAAACAGGAGACTGATTGCTCAATAGATCTCCTGAGGCCCACTCCAGCAGGAGTGAGTGAGATTCAGACCAAACTCAAATCATCAGTGCTGTGTTTCAGGACACTCGATTAAAGGCAAGCTGCACTTGTATTTTAATTCAATAGACATCCTTTAACTAAACTATTCAATTCCTGCAATGAATATATTAACTATATGAATGTTAACATTCCCTATGGTTTTTGAAAGTCACTTTTGCACCACGGCAAATATGACTCTTTCAAATGTTTCAGAAATGTAGGAAAGTTATGAAAAGATGCCACTTGAGTAAAGGTTCAGCATCAATGCTTTATTTAGGACATCAGATTTATGTTTATCACAACTTCTTAACTATGTGCATTAAAAAGAAACAGATGAAGCAGCAGTAAGGAAACACTGAAGCAGAACATGAATGATTTTAAACATTAATACATTTCTTATGCTACATCTTTTCCATCTCTAAGTGTCTTCAAAATCCACGTTCTGGATGAAGATGGCAAGTATACCAGCAGCTATTAGCTATCTAGTGGCCTGGAATCACCTTCAATGTGTAGTTGTGAATCCACAGCTCTAAATTCACATTTAATGTACATCTGCACTCTGACTCATTAAGTTCTTCAGTATCTTCACCAGAATATGTGGAACGTTGATAATGCTCAGGACTGGAGACACAGGAAAGAATTGTACAATGAACCTTAAACTGAGCTTCTAGCACTTAATTCTAGCACACGTACTGAATTTGAATAATCAAATTTTGAATAAGCATCACAGCTGGTAAGTATTCTCGAATTTTAAACCCATTTTGAAGCCAAAATGGAAGACTTAGATTCACATAAAAAAGAATCAAAATTCTTTCCCCATAAATATCTAAATAATATGGATTCTTAAATCCATAAAAGAAAGAAAAACTGTGTAATTAATTTACTCTTTTTTTCTTTCAAAACAGTTTTGAAACATGAAACAGGAGCCCTGTAAACATTTGTGATCAGTACTGGATTCATCAATTTTACCCTGAAAGCTACTGAGATTTCTTTGTGACCTGCATGAGTCAATGCTGTACTACAGGAAGAAGTCTGCATCTTATAGTTTTTAGATCTAAAATCCATCCTATATCCTACACTTTGGAAATGAAGTGGAAAATAAAGTAGAACTGATAGCTAAAATGGAACCCCTTAAAATTAGGTTCCCAAAAAGCATATAAAATAGATCTTCGATTTAATCCCACCTACACTGAGAACAGTTTATCCTGGAACTAGACCTAATGTATCTCCCCAGAACAGATTGGAAGGATTAGACTTATACAAGCTTTTGTTTTTTTTCCTCCACTGCAGACAACTGTATAAACGTAACAGACTTAATCTGTAAAAATATTAATTCCTAAATTACTGAACAGAAAAAAAAATCCTGGTATAAACCATAACAGAACCTCCCATGTCACCGGGTGTTAAAATCCATAGTCAAATTAAAACAACAAAGGAATCTGTCACTGGATCAATTTAGGTATATCAATCACACAAATTTGACTCCTTCTACAAAGAGTAAACTTTGAAAAACTGAGTGTATCTTAGGAGTCCGTGGTACCAGCCATACACATATTGCGACGGATATAGGATAGCCTAAAAGCGTGCCTCTACCTCCCCTCTTTGCACCCTCTCCAACACTATATAAAACTCCAACCACACCCACCTATGATGTCACTGCCATTACACAACCTGTCCCCCTCCGTGCCTGTCTGCTTATGCAACTGGGCCCGGCCTGCTGGGAATTGTCTTGGTGACACTTAAGACTGAAAATAGGTCTCTCTCTCAGGAAACAAGGTTAAATACACCAATGGAATTTCTCTTTGCCCGCGCACTGCGATTACCAAACACAAAACGAAGAAGAGCCCACAAACTCCTCTGTAAACAAGTCCCACAGAAGCGTGCTGGGGCAGACACGACAGAGCCCATGTGGGACGCTCCCCCACACCTCTGGAGTAAGCAGAAGCAAGTGTACCCCACTACCAGGCTGGGCGCGCAAACAAGGGCCGGGCAGCTGCACGTCCCCTCCACTCCACTCTCCCGAATGGAGCGGTTCCTCGAATCCCTTCAAACTCGAGAAAACTTCGGACACTCTTCACCGGCCCGTGACGATCGGTGACGGTCCCGAACTAGGGGATAAGGGCACATCCACCTACTCCACCACACCCCCAGTCCCCCGAGCCCGCAGTCCCGGGCTACTAGCCCGTCCCGGTCCCGCCGGGACACGAGCGGCAGCGGCGGGGACCGCGCGACTCCGGCGGGCGGCACGGGCGGAGGAAGGGAGCGCTCCCCCCAGCCTTACCTGCTCGCAGAGCCTGGTTGACGGCGCCCAGCGCCTCTCGGAAGCGGCCCTGGGACAGCAGCTCCTCCAGCCGGGTCCCGGCCCTCGCCCTCTCGCACTCGCCCGGGAACCACTTCTCCGCCAGCCGGTTAAGGACGACGCTGGTGCGCAGAGGGGCCGCGGCCGTGCTGGTGCCCCCCGCCGGCAGCAGCCAGTCCCGGCAGCGGCGGCAGCGGGCCCGCAGCTCCCTGCGGAGGCAGCGGCGGCAGTATGTGTGCCCGCACGGGACGGTCACCGGCTCGCCCAGGAACCTCCCGCAGCCGCAGCAGCGCAGCGGCCCCTCGGCCCCGCGCTCCCGGCCCCGGCCC
>VZTH01004823.1:426597-493095 GCA_013397815.1 Aleadryas rufinucha | reverse complement strand
AAAAAAAAAAAAAAAAAAAAAAGAGCTACCCTTACCTATCAATCAGGAAGGCAATGCTTTGTAGAAGAGTATTTGTTCAGATAATCTGACAAAACATGGATAAGTTTTCATGAGAAGTCTTTTCCAAATATCCAGGAAGATAGCACTGGTGATTTCTGTGTATTTCCAGAATAGCTGTGCCATGGGACTAGTGCCCACATGCCTCTAATCTGGTGAAATCCCTGTTGTGGAACAAGAAACTAATTTTGGGAAATCCATTTCTTGTCAAAGGTCAGCTCCTGGCTCCATAGCAATAGCCTTCTGCCATGTGTCTGTAGCGGCAGTTAAAAAAGTTCCAAATTCCTATTGAATCAGCAGGCAGGACTTTGCAGTTCTGGCTTCCAGCCCTCCTCACATAAAACATGATACGCAAAATTAATAATGATATATACATATTAGAGAAAATCAAGTTTTTCTTGAGAATCCACAGTAATTTCCAACTTCTAAAAGCAGATCTGGTTAGGAAAACTTTTTTAGTTTTTCATCCATGAATAAAAATATTTTGCCTCAGCTTTATGGTATTTATTTTGTCCTAAAGTAGTTAAAAGTCATTAAAATTGATGCTTGATGTTTGAGTCACTTCAGCCCTGGCTAAGAAATAATGCTGAAAACCATCTTGGTTTTGTTTTGTTTCAGTTTGTCCTGTGTTGCTTAGTAGACTTTTGGGGCTTTAGTGAGATAGTTCCAGCAGTGAGATTTTTAAATGAAAAAATGCTCAGCATCACTGCAGTTAAACAAACACTAACCCTTGTTTGTGCAACACAGCGTTAGGCAGAAGTTGACTTTGAGTAATTTTTAGTTATGAGTGACCACAAAGGTGCATTTGCAGCTTGGTCTCAAAAGTTAATTTGAGCTGAACAAAGCTAGACTGCTACCATTGTCTCTAGCATTTCTGTACAACATTGCAGTGTGGATTTTCCAAGGGATCTTAATTCCCTTTGAAAAAATTTGAGCTATGGATTCTCAGTACTTTTGAAAAAAAAGGCCCATAGTAAGTTACTTAATTACACTTAGTGATTATGTATGCACTAGTATGAGAAAAAATAACCACACATAGGATAAATAGTTAACTACCTGTTAGAAAGATAAAGATCTCATTAAAAATAAAAAGGGAGGCAAAACATAATAGGATCTAAAATACTTAGGGAGGTAAAGACAGAGAGAGAGTTTATTGGCTTGATCCAATAAGGGACTTTAATGCCTAAAGCAGGGTTTATGGAGAATTCACGTGCCTAAGTCAAAAAATGCAATCACAGCTCACACAGCTGCTGCCTAGCCCAGGAGTGCCTAAAATCACAAGGTTCTTCCTTGATTCTAATTTGTATCTTTAGAGTGCCTTGGATTTTACTTTTGTACACATTCAGTGTGCAGCAGCTAGAGCAGTTTAGGCACTTATTTCACATTGTGCCATTTCCAGTCCTCAGCTGGAAAGTTCAAGGGCACTGTTTTGTCAGTGTACTCAGGCCATACCAGGCACAGATTCACATTCTGAGATTCTTAGTTTGTTGTAGTTGCTTGCTTTTAACATGAAGGATGGAGAGATGGAATAACCTTTTGTTTAACAATCTCTCTGTTAGATTATTGATACAAGAGTTGGAAGATGCAGTTTGTTTCTGTCTGAGTGTTCAAACCCATCACCTCCCTTAAGTAATCTATCTTAAAGAGTAACTGCATGAGTTTAAATTGCCTTGGGAGCATGAATTAGAGATGAGGATCTGTCACTCCCTGTTAAATGCCCAGTTCCTTGGGATAATTCTTGCATGTCATTTCTGCTCCTACAGACAACAGAATTTGCTTCATAGTGGCATGGCTTCTAACAGGAATAGGGTGGATTTGTTTTCAATGGCTCTATCTCTTGCTGGGTAGAATCACTTTTCTGCCCTGTGTTGATTTGAATCTTTTTTGTTTAATGGGGAAATGCAGCAACAATGGGTTGCTGTATAGGAGGCACTTGTTTTCTCATTTCCTTCTGTTATCCTGGTTGTGATTTAACAGAATACTGCAAACCTTGCTTCTCTTTCTTCTTCTTTTTTTTTTTTTTAACAGAATGGTAATTGGATCCTACAGTTAAGAGGACTCTAAGCTGTGAATTTTAAGCACACTGTGTTGTCCATGTTGTGCCCTGACTTAAGTTTCTAAGGAATTGCAATAATGCTGCTGCATTTCTGGGATTTGGTAAGTCTGGCAATTATACTTTGGAACTGTGGAACTGACTATCCTGGAAACACTAACAAGTGGAGTCACTCATTCCCCTGTTTTCATGTTCATAATACTTTTTCTTTTCCCATATGTGATGATATGTGGTTGTACATTCTGTAGTATAGCTGAATGTTTCTACATGTGCAAGGCAACAAACTTAAAAATGTAATCAAGAAGGTCTTACTTTAAATTATTCCAGTTTTACAAAGTAACTTAGCTTCAGATATGACATGAGTCATATTTGTCTTTCCTTCAGGAAGAGAAACCTTGGACTGATCAGACTCTTTCCTTCAGCCATTGTTGCTTGGTAGGAGAGTTGCATATAATCTACAGATTTATGAAATAGCTAAAGATTCACTAGAATATGTGCTCCTATTAATATAAATTGTAATTATTCAAAGAGCAATGCACTTACAGCATGAAGAATAAATTTAAAGAGAGAAAGTGCAGGAGCTCTTAGCGCAGGACTGTAACTGAATAATGAGCAAAAACCAAAATAATAGCAAAGGAAGTACTAAAAAGACTTCAATTAAAGAAGGCTTTTTTTTATTTAATAAAAATTGCTCACTAAGAAAATGTGCAAAAAGCAAGTAAGTCAGCATTTTTAACGTTTATCAGTATGTTTTCCTTCAGCTGAAAGTTGTTGGCTAACAGTTATGTTGCACATCTTTTAAATTTTTTTTGAGTTTTTATGTATTCACACTACAGAAAAAGTACAGACTGATTATTTTAAAAATAATGTATAGCAAAAGAAAAGGTAATGATTTGGACATGTTCTATATTCTAACTTGGTATTTAAAGAACAATTGATGTTGGTATCTGTTTATATACTCTCTAGTATTTTCTAATGTATTCCCTGATAAAATATACATATTCTCTAATATATTCCTTGCCATCAAGCTGGATGTTTTGCATCTCTTTATGATCATCCTCTGAGATAAATTATATTGAGATACATTTGTTTTTGAATATAGTTTGCCAAATAGCAACAGTCTCCTTGAATTTATAATAATTACTGCTCTTCATTCTTACACAAGTTAAAAAAAGGGGAAAATTACAGTTATTGAATCATATTTGCTTTAAAAGTATGCCTGTATTGTAAAACCAAATCTTCAACAGCAGAAGGAAGGAAAAAAGCTTATTATGCTTGATACCTAGCCTCCTGAAAAAAACCTTTCATTCCTGGGTAGCCAATAATAAATGCAGAATTAAATTCAGAGTTTCAGTCAATGAAAATATATTTTAAGAAATGCATGTAGAAATCAGAAAATACTTGGCAGCCTACTTACAGTGGTTAGTGAAGGGGAAAGTGTCTTACTTGTTATTACTGGATTGGACTGCTGCTAGTATTAGATAAATCACTGAGTCTAAATAAATCTAGATAATGATAAAATCATTAACAGTCTTTTAAAATTCTGATGGAGTTGTTAAAGTTACAAAATTCTTGTTTACTTAAGTCTTCTTAGGTTGGCTCTTTGGGATCGGAGGAGCAAGTGCTCCTTTTTGTAGATAATTCTCACTCACAGAGTTTCATAGAGTTTTTACATGTATATCCACTTTTTCCTTGTCTAATGGGTGTCCTTCCTCCAGAGGTTTTAAAGCACTGGGCAAATATTGTATATCAATGAGAATAGGAAATACATGATTTTTCATCAAAACTCTGACTAGTATACTCCTTACTAAATATAGTGTTATGTGAAGAACATGAGCTGAACAAAAAGCAAGTACTTTAAATTTAATCACGGTGGCAGAAGACATCTAATTAAATCACCTTACTGGCAATAGTTTATCTTTTAGCAGCAAAATGAATGTTACTGTTTATTCTGACTATTCAATAGTCTTTTTCTACTTTGGCTTGTACCTAGCACTGTAACCTATGTCCTATTTGCTTCTTGACCATTAGTAACATCACCCAGCAGCGCATTGTGCGTTGTAGGCTGAGATACCACAGCCACAATCTCTTCAGCCTTTCCTACAAACGTGCTGCAGGAAATGTACATCTTTATTTTACTTCTGCCAAAGACACCAGATGACGGGGTTGAATTGGGACACCATTAGTCTCCATTAGACCAATGTTTTTCAGTGGAGCACAGGATCATGCAGGAGGGAAGTGCACACTCAAATTCTTCATTTCAGCATGATTGTGTACAGAACATTGTGTTTCAGTCTTTCTCTCACCTATCTTTCTCCTTCACTGTGTTTATGAAAGAAGATAATTGAGTATCTGGTCTTTGGCTCTTGTCCACAAATACTCTATTTAGAGACAAAAGAAGACTTCATTTAATTTTTTTCCATTCCTGAAAATGCAATGCAACTTTTTTTTTTTTAACTCCAATGTATGTTGACCATAATTTGTCCATGCAGTTGTAACAAGTTTCAGTCACACTGAGTCTAGGCTGATCACACTTTTTCACAGGAGGCTCTGTGGTAAGTAGCCCATCCCAAACAGATTCTATGTGATGTGTTCTGTCCTTGTCATACTACATATAACCATTACATTTTAGGGATCTTTTTTAATGTTTTGCATCCCTCAACTTTTGATTGTCCAGGAAGGGTTTCACAAGGGCTGAAAGACTGTTATAAGCCCACGCATATGAGAGCATTTTTAAAATCACATATTTTACTTATCTTCATATTTCTACCTCTAGTCAAAAAAAATCATAGTGTTTTTAGTGAACAGCTTATCCTGCTGTTTTTCATGAGTTTGCTGACATGCTGGATATGTTTTACATTTGTGTTTGGCTATGCTGGTATTGGTAGATCACCTGAGAGCCCTACCTTACTCCCAGTTTGTGCTTGCCCTTCACCGAAGAGCTGAAAACCTGAGAAGCTATTGCCATCATTTTTCTTTGTGACACACCCTAGAGTCTTCTTGTTACAAAGTACTTGGTTTGTGTCCCGGGGCTCTCAGCTGTGGAGATTTGATGTATGGCTCACTGTGTCGAGTTTCATGGCTCCTGTAATATTTCATCCTCCTGCTAGAACTGATTTAACACCTCAATTCCTGGCCATAAATTTAAGCCAGAATTTAACTCTGTAGACTAAATGTAAATATTTATTATTAATTGTAGAAATAGAAGGTGCAACATGTTTTACTTTATTGTTTTTAAACATTTGGGTTGTTAAACATTGGAAAGGATCGCCGAGGGAGGCAGTGAAATCACCATCCCTGGAAGTGTTCAACAAACAACTGGACGTGGCACTTAGTGCCATGATATAGTTGACAAGGTGGTGACCAGTCAAAGGCTGGACTTGATGATCTCAGAGGTCTTTTCCAACCTGAATGATTCTGTGATTTATTAAAAATTTGTTCTCAGAGGTTCCTTTTCTTGGTACCTGGATCACCTTAATAAAAGTGGTTAGCGGAAAACTCTGGTGTTTACAGGACTAATGCCTGGGGGTAACAATCTCCCAGAATTTTTAGGTTCTGCAACACCATTAGTGAAATTAATAGTTTGGTCAGTAACTGACTCCAGGCTTAAAAGCAGGTTATAATGATTGTAGGGCTGGGTCATATCTTAGACATAGTAGCTAAGTAAACTGTTCTGGTAAAGTAAACAGTAATACATCAGAATGAAAGGTTTCTGAATAAGCTCTTTGCTGATAAATTACAGCATAGCAGAACTTGCCTGTCAAGAATGAGATGCAAAGAAGGTATCAGCCTATAGTCTTTTTTATCCAGATGTCTTTCTCATTGTAAATGATTTACATGGTAAGAAAAATACTGGGTATTTGTAGAGGGAAGTTTGGGTAGAATAAGTAATTATTGGGAAGGAAGAAGCAAAAGGGAAGGTACATTTTTCAAAGACATCCTGCATATCTCTGAGTATATTTACACTAATGGGACTGAGCTGTCCCTCTTTTCGTGGAAATCACCTCTTTGCCAATGGTGTAAAGTTGGCAAGTCATGGATGTAGCTGCTTTCCTACTTTCTGGTGTCACTTAAAGAAAAATATAGGTTGTGTTCAGATTGTACCATAGCTCAGTTTTCCCTGTGTCTGCAACCTTTTTGAGAGCACAATGTTAACTGGAAGCAACCTCTGATCCTTCCTTTCCTGGCCCAAACAGAAGCATATGAATGATAATATGCACCAGTAAATCTGAAACAAGTCTTCAGTCTTGGTACTGCTTCATTTTGCAACGATGACCTCCTTTCTGTAGATCTCAGTAGAAAGACGTAATGCCTCTATCAATTCTTACCACAAATAACAGTTTCTCCATGGAATATATTAAGAAATCTTGTTTTAAAATTAGAATTTTAAGGTGAGTTACGTAAGAAATAACAATGCCTATAGAATGATTGTTGTTTTGAAGTCAGGACTTGTACAATATCGTTATCTTAGAAGTTTGGTTTACTTGATTGTTTTCTTAATTTTGGTTATCAGAATACTGGATTATACCTTATATTCCACTATTGCTTCTACTGCATATCTTATTCCTACAACTCTCATATTATTATTTTATTAAAATGTATACATGAAAAAATAAATACGTACTTGTGAACAAAGTATTTACATATTTAAATATTTAAATATTTTAAAAATTTTTATTTCCATTAGCTTCTCTAAGCATTTTCTGGGTAATAAAAAAAGGTTTTAAATGAAGAGAGTAATAAGTGCTTTNTCCTACAACTCTCATATTATTATTTTATTAAAATGTATACATGAAAAAATAAATACGTACTTGTGAACAAAGTATTTACATATTTAAATATTTTAAAAATTTTTATTTCCATTAGCTTCTCTAAGCATTTTCTGGGTAATAAAAAAAGGTTTTAAATGAAGAGAGTAATAAGTGCTTTAAATCTTTAAAAAAAAAAAAAAATTACTACTTTTGCCTGTTTGTACTTCTGTTGTAAAAGTGGTGCAGTGTGCTTTTCTGCATTCCAAAAATTTCTTATGAGTAAATAGATTGATTCATTGATTCATAATTTGTATTGTGTAACAGAAGGGATGTTCACTTAAAAAGTGCTTGCTGCACTTTTAGATCAGGGGAAGGACGTGCAGGTGGAGTCCCTGGTACCGAGTGGGAGCTGCTGGTTGCAGTGAGCTGGTTGGGTTTATCCTGCAGCCGAGGGGATGTGCTGCACAACGCGGGCTTGAAGGCCAAGCTGGGCGTGCAGCACGGGGCTGGTGGAGCTGCCCTGCGTCCCTGCTGTGGGAGTCACTGCTCCTTGGTCGTCTTCTGGTCAGGATCACCTCTGCATATTAGAGGTTACAGAAAAGAAGAGGATCTTCTGAACTTCTGTAAAGTGTGTGAGCTTCCCTCCAGAGCAGTCAGTGTTCATGTCATTAGTATTACCTGTGCTTGTCTGTATTCCTGCTTTAGCTGCTTTGAGAAGACACTGCTATTTATCCTGCAGTGGAGATACTATCTTGTAGTTCTACTACTTGGCTCCTGGAGTTAGGATCAGGCCCTACTGAAAAAGTCTGTGAAGATGTTCAAGGGCAAATAAAATTGTGAAGCAAAATCATGATAATTAAAAATTTCACTGTTATCATGGAAGGTGTTAGAGCAGAATGAGATTAAGAAGTTCTTTTTCTAAGGCAGCATCCAATTTCTGTTTTTCTTTCATTCCAGATAGAACGAAAGTTATTTTTTAAATTTTTGCTCACTCAGTCAAGATACAGACAGACACACAAATACACATCCCTAAAATTGGAATTATTTTTATTTCTTTAGGAACAACTGACATAAAGTGTTTTATTTCATATAAATTCGACTCAGTGTTTTCTGTTTTAGGATGGTACCATCTGGGAATTTTAGAAGGGTATGATGTGCTGTTGTGCTGTACAAGCTCAATTCTCTGGCCAGAATGTGTTTATCATGATGAAGAAGAAAATTCACTTATCTCCAGGCAGATGTTTTCCTGCAGGCTTGGCCCTAGAAAGAAGGAATTTTCAATTCTTGCTTAACTTGGTAAATGTGCTGAGTTGAAGATATATTTATTCAGTGTTTAATAAACTAGTTGGGAACAATGTTTCAGATGAGATGGAGAAAAAAAATGATAGTTTGAAATTATGTTTAGTTTTCCTACTGGAAAATTGTCAGTTAATAACTACATTATTTGTCAAAAAATCTTTCAAGCAAGAAACTGAAGTCAGCTCTATTTGCACAAAATGGAATGGTCTAACATTGTAAACAATTTTTACTTACTTCCTGTCATACATAATGCATCCCAGAACAACATACGTTTGAATGCAAAAGAACTGCACTTTTAGGAAAGTGAAGATAAAAGACAAAAATAGAGATTTCTGCTGACCTTTCAAGTAATTATTTAGTATGAAAAGTTTGGCAGTGAAGTTTCAAAAACTGCATTTTGCGCTGAGGTTTCCAGTGGAACAGTACAATTACTGAACACAGCAAAAATAATAAACTATTTTTTAGGAACAGGGAGCAACAAACTATTTTTTAAACTATTTTCATTCTGTTATGCATAACTGTTTCAATTAGGTAGGAATTCTACTAAATAAATGCAACTTTATATTTAATTTCTTTTGGTTTGTCATCAGAGTTTGAATTTCATGAATTCCACAGGACAGTTCCCATTCTTGATCTGCATAATCCCTATGGAAGGCATCTGGGTTCTGGACCACCAAAGCTTCGATCATATTAGAGATGGTGGATGTTTCAGATGCTGGGCAAGAATGTGGACTCCCTTATGCTCACACAGAGAAGCATTCCTGCAGTTGTATGTGCTTTTAAGCGACTGACTCCTGTCCTTACATACTCTGGCTCTTGAAGAATACTCTCAGTGCTGGTAGCTTTGTGAGCACCTGCAGTGCCAGCTCCGGGTTCGGCTCTGAGTGGTGAGAGCCCCAGACAAGAGGCTGTGAACTGGGACCAACCCTTGCACAGCAAAGGGCACAGGGACCTGTGGTGCCAGCCAGGGGACCGGACACTCAGAGACATGGCAGGAGCTGAGGACCCCCAGATCGTCCTGTGCTTTCACTGTGAGGATATAAAACCCTCGGTTTTCCTTTGTTTGGGGCCCCTTCTTGACAGCACCAGCTCAAGCTGTTATTCTGTTGTTGCACCATGATTAAAATATTTTAGGGATCCAGACGTCTGAGACTCTACTGTGGGAAACCTGGAGTTGAGCCAATAGGGAAACCTGATCTAACTGTGTGAGAGTGGCATATGGAGCTGCAAAGGGACCTCAGTGCCAGCTTGGGTGGTGTGAGAGTAACTGGCAGAGTGGCTTCTGAATGGTCCGACAGGAAAGTTTCCTTAACATCCTTTGGTGGTCTCCAGTTGTGTTGTATGAGAGCAGAATGGGACAAGGTGGCAATAAGGTCCATGTGCACTGTTTTGTGCCTTTTGCACTTGTCTTAACTGGTGTATCTGCACAAGTGTTAGGGCAGTGAAATGCCTGGTATAGCCACAAACTACCAGTTCATTTTGCACTAGAAAAATTTCCACAGAGATTAGATTGGACAAAAGAAACAGATGCCAGTGACTGCTTGGAGCAGTCACTTTCTGTTCTATCTGTGCCAGAGCTGCAGCACAGTGTACAGCCTGTGGTACCTTCTTTTTGCTGCTTTGCTTATGTTAAGGGAAGAAGGTGTTGGAAATCACAAAATGGCAGTTGATGCAAAGTTGTCAGTGGCTCTTCCCAGCCACTGATTTGATGCTCTCCTCCTTTTCCTCCTACTTTATGTATCATGCAGCCACAGAAGTAATACTTGTTTTCTAAGAATTTTCTCTGACTTTCTAAGCACAGCTTATTTCATCACCCACCCTCCACCCCTTTTTTATGACAAGCCCTTTCCGGTTTCTGGAACCTCAGACAGTATAGAAGTGTTATGAGAGATGTTTTTTACGGAAAAAATGCTCACAGGAGTAATAGTAGGAAGTGCTTGTGTAGGAGTATGGTGGGAATTTAAAATTGCTTTGACAAACTAGTTGTTGACAGTGAATGATCTTTTGAGTGACCTTTTGTACAGAAGAAGTGGAGTTGTGCTGGTGGTTTTGTAATGGTGGACATTTCCAAATATTCCATCAATATATGTGTGACTTCAAGGTGACACCACTGCCAAGAATTAACAGAACAAGAGGCAATGAGCACAAACTGAAATAAAAACCAGGAAAAATATTTTTAACCATGGGTGTGGTCAAGCTCTGGAACCGGTTACCCAAAGAGTTTGTGGAGTCTTCATCCTTGGAAATACTAAAAACTTGAGCAGATATAGCCTGAAGAACTTGCTCTCGTTCAGTCTCCTTTGATCAGAAGGTGGACCAAAGATCTCCAGCAGACAAGTCTCAACCAATCTGTTATTCTGTTGTAAGAAAAGCATGCAATAGTCCTTTCTAAAGTGAAAGTAATTCCCTGGACTATTGTTCTGACTTCCTGCAATTTCTGGATCACACACTTCTTAATACATTCTGTTGTCACTTTAGAACTTTTAATTATTACACAGAATGTAAGTGTAAATTACACATGCAAAAAAAACAGACACCAAAATAATTGTTAATTAATAGCTCCAGTTTTATAGTCACTAGTCTGAAACATTTTAAACAATAAAGAGACAGATTTTGTTTTCTTTGAAGTCTGCAGTTAAAATGTCCATTGGCTTAATGGGACAAGGAACTTTACGCATCACATTTTGTGTCTAACAGAAAATACAAACTAAAGCAAAACAAATAAGTTATTTATATGTTTAAACAGTCTATGAAACTAAAACCTCTGGTAATAGAAAGTTCAAGTTACATCTGCCTCCAGCCATCAAGCAGCTATCTCTGGTCTGCTCTGTGGGCAGTGCACTAAACTGTTGTGCACCCACTGTGTGTGTGTTACTTGCTGGCATCATGGTCTGGCTGCTTGGCAGAAGGGAAGAGCACGGAAGCTTCATTATTCTATAGAAAGGCTTTTAAATGTAGAAGCAGTCTGGGAGTTTAGGCATGGGCCCTTGTGTGTGACAAGACACACTTTGTACTTTGCTGTACTAAGAAATCTCTTGATTTCTGATGTTTGAAAGTGGAAAATATTATTGTCCTATTTGATAAATGAAACTGTTTGTGTGCAAAGCAAGCATATAAGCAACAGAATAAACATTTTCTCACTAAAGGGATAGTTTCACGAAAAGAGGATTAAAATTCTTGGAAAATCAGTGAGGCAGCTACAAGTGTCAGGTGATTATATGGCCTTATGTAAGTACAGTGCTTGGTGTCTAGCCAAGTATTTCTAAAACTTATAGGGTAACTTCTGTTCACATTTAGGCAATAAATCTGAAAGCACTTCAAAAATCAGTAGTGTTTACTCCTATGTTAGAGCTTATTTTTTTAAATTAATTATTAATTATTATTATTAATTATCATTAATTTAAGTATTCATTTTTTTTTTTTACTAAAGGGAATTCCTAAAGGGGATTTTTGGGTTAAAAAAAGGACTTCAAGAATTAAATTTTTTTCCTGCCTTTTTTTTAAATCCNTATATGGCCTTATGTAAGTACAGTGCTTGGTGTCTAGCCAAGTATTTCTAAAACTTATAGGGTAACTTCTGTTCACATTTAGGCAATAAATCTGAAAGCACTTCAAAAATCAGTAGTGTTTACTCCTATGTTAGAGCTTATTTTTTTAAATTAATTATTAATTATTATTATTAATTATCATTAATTTAAGTATTCATTTTTTTTTTTACTACAGGGAATTCCTAAAGGGGATATTGTGGTTAAAACAAGGACTTCAAGAATTGAATTTTATTCCTGCCTTTCTTGTAGATCCCCTGTACTGTAATGGGCAAGCCATTTTTGTAGCTTGATTTCTGACATAACCATAGCAAATGTATTTGTGTATATGACATTGAAAAAATATAGTGGGTAGTGGTGGGTGTGGTTGGTAGGTATATTATCTAGTTGTTGTATGGCAGTGTATTAAAATATTTTTGTTACTGTTTTTGTTTCATGAAAAAAAAGTCCTAATTAGAGCTAACTGGGAGAAAAAAATGGAGTTCTGTAAAGTAATTTTACTCCTGTTTAGTCTAATAGTGCAGGTCATGATAACCAGCTTCTGAAGGGAACATATCTTAAATGAGTAATTTATTTGTATGATTTGGTAGGTTTTTTTAACATGCAATAATCTTTCAAAGTCTCTTGTTTTTTCCCCAAGATAGCATTCAGAATGCAAATTGTCCCCCATAATATTATTTTGCTTGCACATCCACTCTTTTTTTATATCATGCTTCATTTTTGTGCAGTTTATATCACATCACTTTTCCACTTCAGGTTTGATTTATCTTTAAACTTGTTGAGAGACATGATACCATTGAATAATTCTCTCAGACTCATGCAAATCTTCAGGTATTTAGAATGCGAGAAGGAAGACCTTACACTGGCAGAACGTTGCTCAAAGTGCTGAAGATGGCTGGCTAAATCTATTGAGTACTAATTGGGTAGAATTTGTCAGTTTGTCAGTCAGTCTTCCAGATTTTCCTGATCACACACTGAACATACACAAAGCAAGAGAGTAGATACAGTAAATTCAAGAAATGTCTTCAGAATGATGCTTCTTTTCAAAGAGATTTATGAACTGATGTTCAAACAGAAGCATAAAATGTTTCCATATGACAACAGGATGAAAGATGTCAGAGAGATCTCAGAAAAGGAAGTTAGACAAGAATGCATTTGGAAATGTGTTAGTTTTTATTGAAAGGGTGAATTTGGACATCAGAGAACTCCTGTAATGCCTGCCAGGCTGTGTTCTCTGTCCCCACAGGGCTTTTAGCACTAGATTTGCCCACCAGGCAGCATCAGATGAATCATCATGAAAACTAAACAAGACAACTTTAGTTGAGAGAGAGAGAATATAGAATATGAACAATCCAACTGCCATCTGTATGTTTTCCTGATGAATGGCATTATCACATCTTTTTGTGCCAAATAAGTAAACTGTTTTCACCACACAAATACTGTCTATTCCAGCACATATTACATGCAAACTACCAGCACAAATTTCAGGGTGATGTTTGCAATGTGAATTCACTCAGCCATTTGAAATCTTATCCAACAAGTTCTGGTTAGAAAAGTAATGCCAAAAGAAGTGTGGGTTTGTGATGAGCATTAGGTCATGAAAACTCCACAGCTTTCCAGGGGCTTATAAAATGCAACTGAGTCCATCACTGTCACATTACTTACTAATGTACTTACAAGCAGCTGAGTCAGTTACAGAGAGATGTACAAGCTGAAAATGTATGTGAAAGAAAAGAAAAATGAAAAATAGACGTATGCAGGACCATTTCAGTAAAATGGAAGAGAATGAAAAGACAAATTACGATGCTGAGGTATTCTCTAGTGTTTCACAGGAACCTCACAGTGCATCTAACCTGGTTTCAGTAAGGAAACTAACATTATTGGGTTTACTGTCTGTTTAAGTAATATAAATATGTATTCTATGCTTGTAGAAAGAACCTAACCTTTATAAAACAAACTTTTTTTTCAGAATGAAGTAGTTCTCATAGCTAAATTCTCCCTCAAATAAGGTTTTCATATTAACAAAACCTAGAGATCTAGATTCTCAAAAAGCATTTACTAGCTTAAATGTAGCAACTTTTAAGATCTTAAGTTTTGGCTCATTGAGGGTGTTTCTTTGTGCAGTCTGTCTTACATACAGTAAAGCCTAGTCACAGATTTCCCAAAGCCTCTGTGCAAATCCACAATTTCTGGCAGCTCACGTTTACTCAACGATAATGTGCTTTCAGTGGAATAATGTCAGTAATGGACCAATGGCTGCCTGGGCAAAGCTCTGTGGAAAGAGAGAAGTCATAAAAAACCTTCAACTTTTCATATTGATTAGAGGAAACTAATTTACAGCAAAAGAATATAAATACAATCAGAATTCACACTGTGAGGTGAGTATATAAGGAGAACAGTGTGACGTGTTTGACAGTTGTCCTTCCTGATTGTGGTGCTATTTGGTGTTTCTCATACAGCACTGTTTAGTACTAAATGCTTTCAGACCTAGAGGATATCAAATGGTGTTAGCCCTGGTAAGGGCAACATTGAAAAATACTGTCATTACAGAGCAAAAAAAATAAGATTTACCATGAAGAATATCTCCATTACACAGCTTTCAGGAGTAGTGGAAAAAGACTTTTTGGAATTGTGTTTGTGGCAATGACCTCACTCTTTGAAGACCCAGCTAGGACTGGATTATGCTTGTAAACAGTACATATTGCAAGCTGTTGACAAAAAGTTACACTTTTTTCTGTTATTCCTTTAAGATGTGTATTTATCTTGCATTCTGTATGTACCTTTCTCCTCAAGATATATTTACTAAATAATTTATAATGTTCCCTCCCCCCACCCTTTGTGATAGAACAAACTGCTGTATGTCAGCAACATGACTTGTTAGGACAAGAAGTAAAGCACAATGCCTAGTTGCTAATGCAGTGCAAAGACTTGAGAGGCAAAAAACACACCTTTACATGAGATTCTTGACATTGAAATGGACATCTCTAAAAAGAACTCATTAAAACTTACTGAAGTTGTTAGGGCAAGAATCTCGGTCTCGTCTGAAGAGTTCTGGTTTCTGAAATATTCTTTTAGGAGAAATATCTGACCCTGATAGAGTATAGGATCAGAGATTATCTAATGAACTACTTATGTCACTTCCTGCTGCACCTTACATTTATGTGCCAGCTCATATGCCAGCTCCTGAAGTTGGGTATGTGATCAACGGTTTAACTCTGGGAAAAATAAATAAGAAAACAAGAAGTTTACAAGATATAAATTTAAAATCTAGAAAAGGTTTTAGTGACTTGAAACTCAATCAAATGTGGAATAGTTCTCCTTTATAATAAATAAAGCTAACACAAAGAATTTTTTTAGTATCTCAGACTCATATACAATGATTTGGGTCTTGGAGGAGAGAGACGTTTTTTAAGCATTTCCTGATACTATTTGCCAAACTCTGTTAAATGATTTACTGAGTGGTTTCAGGGCTCAGTTATTGTACAATTCTTCAGTGTTAATGTATCACTCTTTCATCTGGAATGGAATTACCAAGGAAATTATTTCTCTTGATATTTTCTTGGAAACAGTAATCATTTTTGTGTCTCATGACATTTGAATTCCATGATGGTTATTTAAAAGTGTTTAATTTTTTTTTAACATCTTTAATCTTTTCCACATAATTTCTTTGTTTGTCTTTCACAAGAATCTCTAATATTACCAGTAGCAGTTCTGTTTCTCTGTGTCATTCTTTGCCATATTAATTACCTCATTAGCTCTCCTTTGCCATAGGGGAATCACATTTTTCTTCAAATAGTGCAATTTTTAAAAATAAGTAAAATAAACTGGGATCCATTTGTTCAAATCTTTATTTATCCTTTCAAACCAGAACAAATAGTGGTGTACCCTAAACTTGTCTTTCTTTCCCCAGCTATGTCAGGTGTTCTTGTAGAGGATAATACTTGTCCCACCAAGCTTGCCTTACTTTCCTGTTGAGTGATCTGCATTCACCAGGGCTGTGGTGTGGCTGAAGGAGGAATGTGTCTAAAGAACTAGGGGTCCTGTAACACTTGACTCCAATTCTTTGTTGAACCTGGGAGATGAGCGGGACCTCACATCCAGTGACTCTGTGCCGTGCAGTCATGGAACACAGAATGGGTCTTTGTGGCCTGCAGTTCCCCTCTCTGCCATACAAGGCTGTGCTCTACTGTGAGTAACTCAGCTTTTGAGCTGTAAACATCCTAGCACGAGAGTTGCAATTGCATTCCTTGAGAAACTGTCCCTTAGCAGAAGTCCAAGCGTGAGAAGTTTTTTCTTATTTTTCCAACTAAGAATTATCTACTTAATTTTTATTGAATTCTTCTATTTTTTTTACAGCCTATAATTCTAAATGTTATCTCTGCAGACAGGTATGACCCTGATAGTTGTTGCTTAGCCAGTTGCCTTGTGACAGCATATTCAATGTCCAAAAAAGCCAAAGAAAAAAGCTTATTTCATTAGTTACTCTGGTTTTGCAAATCATTTTCTGAAATAACTTTTGGTGAAAAAAATTTTGAAACAGAACCTTTTTGTAAGGTATAAAATCCAGTAATAAGAATTCATATTTTTAGTTTGTTGTAACTTCTCCAAAATGTCTACTGTGTTGTTGACTCAGAATAGCTTTCAGAATAGGAAAACTGGATCTCAGCCATGATACTAGCAAAATAAAATAAAATAAAATAAATTTGTTGATCTTCTGTCCTCTGACTACCTAGATTATCCTCATGATAATCTTTGATTTAAAAGTGTTATACAGAAGAAAGTCTACTTGTTAACGAAGCTTAGTTTACTTGTGATGGAAATTTGGAACATGTCTGACTGCTTTTCAAACCAGAATAGTGAATTGTGTTACAGCACTGAGAAGGTTGATACATAAAAGGAAAGTAAAGCCAAACAGATACATAAATAAGAAATCTTGAAACACAGATTTATTAAGTTATGATACATGGTAGCTTTGTTAATTCATAAGGAAAGAATGTTTGGGGTTTTTTAACTTAATAAACACATGAGTCTGTTTATCACATGCCTCTATAAATAAGTGTCTTTGCAGATGTTTTCTCTTTATTGAAAATACTTTTTCTCTCCTCAAGGCATGCTACACTATTAAATTAAACTATGAATTTCCTTGCTTATTACAGGAGACAGAACACTGTGGCAGGCATAGCACTGGCATAACTTTTTAATATCAATTTTAAGAATTATTTAGAGATTAGTAGTGTAGCACTGATATATTTTATCTGGCAAAACTTTTTAACATAAATTCTAAGAGCCATTTGCATCTTATTTTAGTATTTCATTGATGCTGTGTCTGGGTAATCAAAAATGATCACCTAATTTCATTGAGAGTGATATCTCAGTGATAAATACCATGAATTTCACTGACAGCTAAATGGTCTCAGTCACTTAGAATAATTTTATTATTCTAATTAACTATTAATCATTTGTCTGCTGTATTCATACTTCCTGCATCTGCAACCACATTTTTTTTCATAGTGTGGTTCAAATTTACAATTTTTCTCTAGTGTCAAATGTCTTGTTGTCAGTGTTACCTCAACAAACCCAGCTGTTAATGACTGGACAGTTTCTTCAACAGACAGAATAAACACAATCACAAAACTATTCCTGAAGAGGCTTTATAGAACTCTAGAGAGGAAAGGATGAAAGAAAAGTAAGGAGTTACTGTGTAGGAATTTTGAATTACAATATACTCTGATGCACTCCTATTTATATTACATTTTAACCTGAGGTAATTCATTATTCCTGTCTTTTACAATAAAATACTGAAGTCACTTGGAAATGTAACAATTAGTAAGGAATAATAATAGCTTTTATTTGCATACCCTGTTTAAATGTGGTACCTGCTGACTTCTTAGCAGTGAAATGTTGCCCCCCCCCTTTTTTTTTAACTTATAATGTTCAAATCTGGGTCTACTGACTAAGCTCATACTTAGAGAGGTAAATATTACAAACCTAGAATGTCTTTGCCTTCCAGTCAAGGTTGGCCTATACTGATACTTGCAACGTTAAGCAGTTGTCACATCCTTTAAATATTGCTATTGTAGCTATCTTGCCTAGGCATAAGAAACATTCAGCACAGTTTGCACACGCTGTAAATTACTTCAGGCTCTTCCTAAGGAGAATTTTCTTGGCATAGTTTCTAAGATGTATGCTTCCCTCATAAGAAGAATAGCTTAAAGAAATAGAATATGAAACTACAAGATACGACAAAGAGCTGTAAAATTAGCTTTGTATTTTGTGATAATGTCTGTGAAATCCTTCCTTGTGTTATACAAAGTGGACATGATGTAAAAATTGCATTGTGTAGAGGACTGTAACAGAAGTCCTGACAGGGCACAGTTCTAGCACTCCATTGTATAGTGGCCAAGGACGTAGACCTCTCTTGCAAAGAAATAACCCAAGGTAGTGCTATGTCGTCATGTAACATTCAGTTCCAGTAGTTTGCCTTGGTTTGAATCACTCACCAAGAGAGGAAAGGGAAGGAATGTTGGGCATGTGTATAGTTGTGGTAAGTTATTAGTGTTCATGCAACACTAACAGCCATCAGACTGAAGGAATGGAATGCAATGTATCTGCAGTGAGGATATGTTTATGTTGGATTAGCCTGTGCTAATGCAGAGTGTGATTTTCACCATGTTACTCGTGCCACTATTGTATCTCTTGTAGGTGAGCCGCATTACAGCCTTGCTGCAGTGGGCTGTGGCTTGAGTGCTTTTCAGATGTGGAAATGGTTTGCTTTGTGTATCTATAGTAACCAACTGCTGGCATTTTCACTAAGTGCTGTGCATAGGCTGAGGGTGTGTGACTGTTATTATTATCTGCTTTATAACTTATCCCAGAAGGACGTATAGTATGTGGAAGCTAAAGTAGCTTGAAATAAAACAGTTCATGATCTGAAGTGCTTCAGCTCTGGCAGCAAAGATGCTCAAGAAGTTTAATTGACCCTGCCAAAAATAACCTTTAGTATGTATAGAGAGACCTTTGGGTGTTATAATTTACCTTTCTTGCTCTGAGAGCAGATAAAGTACAGTGGCTGCGTGGGCTGTAATGCTCTCAGCTCCTATCACTTCCCTGTATAGTAGACATGCCTTGTAGTTGGTGGTACAGCAATCAGCAGGTGAATTTATGTTTTATCCAAAACATCGCTTCTAATTAAATGTCTCATCTTCTCAGTGGTGCCTAGCTCTGCTGAACGGTTTTTACTCAAGTAATAAACATTCCTTTGCACATTGCAAATATAGCAGTAAGTGTAGTGGCAGTTACATATGGTGAAGGATTACTCAATGACAGCATCTTATCTTACCTATGTGTGAAAGACAAGAGGTTTTACGATTGCAAAATTACCCACTGAGCAAACTTCCTTAATAATTCAGTAAAGAAATTAGTTTGAAACAAAGCTAAGGGTAAAGAAATAATCAGAAACCAAAATCATTACATCATTTTTCCAAATAGAATACTTCAAAACTTGTCGAGCTGCCACTGCTTGGCTTGTGCCACTATGCCCCTTCCCTAGCAGCCAGCCATGTGTGCTTAGGAGCTGTTGATTTCTTTCTAATATGTTTTTTTTACTACCATCTCCTTTGGGTTTTGGTGGTAAAACATGAATGGACTTGGGAGTAAAAATCTTGGGGAATTACAATCACAGAATCATAGAATGGTTTGAGTTGGAAGGGACCTTAGATATTATCTATTTGCAACCCCTCTGCCATGTGCAGGGACACTCCACACTAGACCAGGTTGCTCAAAGCTACATCTAACCTGGTCTTGAACACTTCCAGGGATGGGACATCTACAGCTTCTCTGGGCAACCTGATAGTGATATTGTGATATCAAATTAGTGATACTGTGATATATTGTGATATTAGTGAATTAGTGATATTGCAATCAGTATTACTTTGTTGATGTCTGTGCAAGTTTTCCAGTGAAAGTAATTATGAAGAAATTCCGTCTCTCACTCTACCTTTCTTGTCACCCTCTCTCTGTCACCATTTTACAACAGGTATTTTTCCATTAAAGCCTATTTCTTAGTAGATAACATTACAGAGCATGGAGTAGCATGTTACAGAGCTTGGTGCATAGAAGTTTCATACTGTTTCTTCTAGGATGTGTTGTGTATGTAGACAACTATCGTAACCTAAAAATACTTTATTGCCTTAAAAGCAGACAATATAAGAAGTCTTCCTGTATATTGTGAATCGGAAGTCAGGTGAAATTCACGTTACATCACTTTGTAAATGATGTGGTTTTAAAACTGTGGTTAGCAGCTTGTTCTGATATTGGCATTCCATAAAAAAGTTAAATGAGCTTTTGAGAGCAGGGCAGTATGTTCCCTGCCATGTCAAAAGTGAAGAGTGTGGTTTCAGGTACTGGAAGTTCCTGCCAGATGACACGGTTTGTATTAAATCATCCAACCCTTATGTTGATACTTTGCTGTGCTGTTCTGCCTTGTGCAGAGATGGTTAAAAAAGATTTGTCTTTGTAAGAGAAGGTAAGTAGGCTAAACACAGTCATCCTGCTTTATTACTGTAATATCAAGGCAATATAAAATCTGCAGACAAAGCAGATGGGAGAGGAATCTACAGCTTTCCTAATTCATTTACATAATCTTCAGCTTTTCAGCTCCATTTTTACATACAAAAATAGTGCCTCATCACTTTTATGTACAATCTCTCACCTTTCCCATGCACATCATTTTAGAATTTTTGAAGCATCAGGATTCCTTCACATCTTTAAATATTTTAATTATGAAATCCCTCTTTAATTAACCTGCTCCTAAACATCCACAAGTAATGATGGTTGTTGGCTAATTTTTATACCATTGCTGATAAAACAGCAGATGATGAGTGATCTGACAAGTATTGCAACATTCTGGCAGCAATTATTTGTTTAATTAAATTATACATGATAATGTAGGGTATGGGCTGCTCTGCTGCAAAGCCTGCCTGTATAGGTAAGTCTCAGTCTATATTCCCTTACTGGGTGCAAAATCCCTTAAATTCAGTGAAATATTGGGTAAGAGTTGCGTAACATGTAACAGCTGTCCTTTTATAAATTCATACTCTAGATTATGGAGAGGGAACGTTTTGGAATTAAAATATCAGGCATTTTCCTGAGTTTTTTCAGTCTTGCCAGAACCCACAGTATCAAACCTATAGTTCTCAAAGGCATGGAAAAGAAGTTGGGTGTGAGTTTTAAAACCTGCTGCCTTGCTGAGAAGGCATTAAGCATAAAGTAAAGAAACACGATAACACCAGTCAGCAAATCATCAGCTTCTGGCTCCTCCCAAGTTTCAGCTGACTTCCTACCAGAGCTGTGAAGCAAGCTGTAAGAATGATCTTCCTCTAGGCACTAGGCAGCAGTTTCCAAGTCAGCTTGCTCCACAAAGCCTGCAGAAACTTGGTGGAAACAGCAGATTTTATCTTGCCTGGGGATTGTAGTTTGCTGCCTGAAAAGATGGTGTTGACAGTGTGTTCCCTATTAAAAATGCAGTAGTGCAGTATACAACTTACATAATCATCCACTCAGAACTATTCAAAGCACATCCTTACCAATCTCCTTTTAATATAAGCAGGGACAATAACCCTGGGGTTTATCTGAATGTATCTGAGGAACAACTTCTGCTTTTAGGATATGTTTGACTGTTCAGCTTCACTTATTCATTCATATCTGTATGTCAGATTGGTAGGTTGGAATCACCTAGACTAATTCCCATGCTCAAGCAGTGTCAGCTAGAACCAGCTGCCCAGGACCATGGCTGTCAAATTTTTGATATCTCCACAAGTGGAGATTCCAGAGCCTCTCTGGGCAGCTTATGCCAGTGTTTGACCACACTCACCAGTAAAGTGTTGTCTTGTGTTCACATGGACTTGCCTGTGTTTTCAAGTGCCCATTGCCACTTGCCCTGTTGCTGGGCACTACTGGAAAGTCTGTCTCTCTCATTCTTGTTTCCTTGCATCAAGTATGTATTGAATGATAGAATCATTTGGGTTGGAAGAGACCTTTAAAGGTCATCTGGTCCAACTCCTGTTGTGATGAGTATGGATGATACTCTGAGCTGTACCCTCACCCAACCCATTAAATCCATTGATGAGCCTGAGCTTTCTCTTCTCCAGGCTGAAGAGTCTCAGCCTCTCCTCAAGCAACAGATGCTTCAGTCCCTTAATCTCTGTGCTGGACTCACTCCATTAAGTCCATGTCTCTCTTGGTCGTGCAGTGCTCCAAACTATGGTCACACAAGTGCTGAATGCAGGGGGAGGATCACTTGCATTGACCTACAGTAATTGCACTTCATATTACCCAGGATGATGTTGGCCTTCTTTTCTGTGAAGGTGCATTACTGCTTTGTGATCAGCTTGTTGTCCACCAGGACCCCAATGGCCTTCTCTGCAGAGCTTCCTTCCAGCAGGTTGGTCCCCAGTGTATATGGTGCCTGTGTTTATTCTTCTCCACAGTTCTCTTCAGGACTTTGCATTTCCCTTAATTAAAATTCATGAGGTTCTTCTTGAACCAATTCTCCAGGTTGTCAAGGTCCCACACAGTAGCACAACTATGTGGTGGTTCAGCTGCTCCTCCCAGTTTTGCATCATCTGTGAACTGCTGAGGTGCACTCTATCACATCATCTCAGGTCATTAGTGAAGCTGTTAAACAGTATTAACCCCAGTAATGATCTCTGGATTACACCACTTGCAACTTGCCCCCAACTGGACTTTGTGCTGCTGATCACCACCTGCCAAGCGTGGCCATTCAGTCAATTTTCAAGCCATGTAATTATCTAGCCTTTAATTTGTCAGCTTGTCTTTGAGGATGTTATGGGGTCTGCCTTAACTCGAGTTGAGGTAAACAGCTTTAGCCGCTCTCTCCCTTCATCCAACAGGCTACTCGCCTTGCAGAAGGTTATCAGATTGCTAAAGCATGATTTCCCTTCTGCAAACTCATACTGATTGCTCCCAATTTCCTTTTTTCCAGTCATATGTTTGGAAATGGTTTCCAGGATGATTTTCTCCATCATCTTTCCTAGATATAAATTGCTGCTATATTGTTTGCCTGTGGTTGCAGAGCTCGGATAATAGGTTTGATAGGAAAGCTGTCCTATTCATTTTATTTTAGACACACTTAAATGATGAAATCTCTAGATTCTGGATTTTCTTAAATGTCTCTCAGTTATCTTAAGGAGACTAAATTGAAATTTGTCTTGTAGCCAGTGAATGGGAGGAGGTGTGGAAGAGGAGCGAGTAGAAGTCCTGTAGAGCACTGCAGGCAGTGAGGCTTCAGGGACTAAAAGGAGTGGTTGGGATGTGTGTGCAAAATACTGTGTTTGCAATTAATTCAAGCCTATATGGTTTTCCTGTTTTTGTAGTCTCCTCCTTTTAGAGCAATGCTACATTGCAATTGACTTGATTAAAAAGAAGTCTAATATTCCCAGTTAATGCCTATATTTATTTTATAAATGAAACTTTGAAGAGTGACACAAAATCAGTGGCCTTGCAAAGGTTTGGGAGTATTGCTTAAAACCTGTCCTTCAAGATTATTTAGTTCTATTTTGGCTTCTCAAGACTATGGATAGACCAACAGGAATGTGTGAGGCCAGCTCCCTTACTCCATGCAGCTGGTAATCACCTTACCAGAAGTGGATCTGTAGGACATACTGGTGGGTTTGTATGGGCAAGTGAGATATTACCTACCGAACTAACCATGGCAGAGAGGGAGAGAAATTGGAAATCTGTCAGAAGATGCTTCAAAACAATGCATGTTCTGGGAGCTAATTTTCATTTGCTTGCTAATCAAGGAGGACAAAGTCATTCCTGCTACTCAGACGTTTGTTTTTATTTTTAGTCTTTCCCTTGAACATTTCCCTTGAAAGAAGTATTTCTTCTTTTTCTAGGTGTGGGTAACTCAGACAAGAATCTAGGTGGAAAGGCAATCAGACAGAATGAAATTATGAGGCTTTATAAATAATCCTGTTTTGAATATACTGAATATACTCAGAGAAGTTGTGTTATTGGATATGGTGTATGTAAAATCAAAGGTCTGAGAAAAGTTGAAGACAACTGTCAAAAGCTTTTTGTTCTTGTGATTGAGGGCTAGAAAAAATGAGTTTCATATCAGCACCACATTGTCAACAGTGTTGAATGGCCTGATTACTGCAGCAATTAAAAAAAATATTATGAAAATTAGCTATGCTGGCCAGCTACAGAAAATAACATTTTAATTATTACTATGGCTTGTTTGTGAAAATGCTAGCAAGAATTCATTACACTTACTCTTATGAGAGCAAAACCATCAAGCCTCCAAATTCTTTTTTACTGTTTTTAGCTTTTAGGTCCCTCCTTGCAGTTTAGAATTTTGCTAAGGAATTGGCCCATGTATTTTCATAACAGGTTCTGAAATTTTTTCATGCTTTTCTGTCCTATTCTGATCATTATCTTTGTCCTGCCTTTTTTTTTTTTTTTTGCAGTAGTTTAGAATTTAGCTCAATATTCCATCTGCTCTTCCTATAGTACTAAATAATATAAATAACAGATTTATCATGTCTTCCATGAACAATTCTATTCTATTTCATCTCTTGCAAAGTGAGTGCAGGCACAGAAGTGGGGAGTTTATCACACTGATGAGGTTATTTGATACAATAAACAGCTGGGAGATGAAAGCTCATCTGGTATGAAAATGTTTTATCTCATGTTGTGAGACACCTAGGATTTTGAATATGGAACAATAGCTGTAGTTTAAGGTCAATCCCTATTTGAAAGTCAGTGCCTACCAGGAAATGCCTCAAATGTGCAAGGCTAATTCAACTCCTTTTTCTGCTTGTGCTCAGAGCTGCTCTGTTTCAAAGAGTGCTGTTAAAGAATGCTACTGGACTCTCTCACACCAGAAAATCGTAATACAAAGTTTGTAGTGTAAGGAATCAGCTGAAATTCTGCAATTGCACTAGAGGATTTTTTAAAATAAGTTCTGGCTGGCATAATGTGCAAGCATCGCTTTATGTTTCTGAAAGGCTATCTAACTTTGATTCAATACCATCCTGAATCTTACAATTTGCTATTGTGACTACTACCAGGCTTGCATATCCCTAATTTGATTTACCTCTTAAGAAACTTAGTGTATCTGTTTTGTGTGGCTAATTTATATTTTCACTCTAGCAGAAGAAGAAAGAAAAGGAAAGAGGAAAGAGAAGAGAGAGTCATTGTTTTGTGATGACAGGACAAAAGGTGTTACTTCAATTCTTCCTCTGCAGACCTAAGAGCAATTTTGGAAATATTCTCCTTTTAAGAGTTATCTCCACCGATTCTCTCCTTGTAATAGTGCTTAGCATTTTGAATGTTCAGCATTCAGGTAAAGAACAGTATATATATGTCTCTTGGGATAGCATGTTCTAACTGTAGAACATCCAGACTTGTAATTTCAAACTTAATGGATAGAGTCGGCAGTTTTATTATTTGCTTTGTCTTGGTGCTTTTATTTGCCTGTGGAAGGATTCTGATCTCACAGTTCTACAGTCAGTTTTGCTTTGGCATCTAGTTTGTGTTTTCCCAAGACGCATAGTTAGTTCTTGCTGATCACCTCTCATGGCTGAAGGAAAGTGCAATATACATTTTAAGACCTATTCCTGAAAAGTAGCTTCTGTGGGATGCTTACATAAGCAGACTGCAGTGTACCCTGTTTTTTGAAGGCATTTCTGGTACAGTGGACAAAACCATTACCTGTCATTGTTTGTAATACTGTTGGGGTTGGGTTTTTTCATTCTTTTATTTCTTTTCTTCATTACATGATACATGTATAGTGTCCTTTCTGGATCCTTTTGTTTGTACTGGTTTTGGAAGATACTGTTTCTGGACATTGTACAATATTTTTCCTCCTGTATCTGAGCATCCTCTGAAGTTTTTTTTAATAGAGGGACTTTGAGAACCATGGTCCTAGCTATCTCTAATGTACTAGGTTATTTGGGATTTTTCTAATAATTGCTTATGTCTTAGCCCCATATGCTGTCTTGTTTCTGTTAATACTTGTTTCATCTCCCAAATTCACAGTGCAGGATTAGACCATACAGGCCTGTTTTAAAATTATTTGCTGATTCACCTTTATTTTGATGTGTGAGTGAGATTGTGCATTCTCAAAAATCACAATGTGGCATGGCATAGAACTTAGATTTTATTGAGTAATTTTATGTAAGCAGGTGTAAGACTTGTGGAGTAGATATCCTCTCACGCACAGCCTATTAGATACACCAGGGGATTCCTTTGTCTCTTGCTGATCTAAACTAGATGTAATCCCTAGGATCACATATGCTTATTCAGCATGAGACTCTGTCACAAGAGAGTTTAGCTAACATGTGGCCATTTTGTTGTTGCTGCCTTTGGCCAAATTGGTGTCACTCTTTAAGGAATTGGTCTGATGCCTGTTGCTGAGTCTGGCCTTGACAATATGCCTATGTTCAAAACTATGTATTGTTTCGTCCTGGACTCACTGCAGTGCTCTTTCTTAAGCCTGTTGTGCTTCTATTGCTGTTTAAATTCTAGGGCTCTTCTAGCTAAATTAGAGCTCTGGCTTGCCTGATTTTTCTTCCACTTCCTTTTGCTAGAAAGTCTTGTGTGTCTTAGATCCTCGTCTGATCTGATTTCTAACAAACGAAGATCAGAAGTTCAAGATTAGAGGCTCAGAATGAATACAGGAACTTTTTTTTCCACTTTAATGCTCTGTGATGTTCACCCTGGACGATGAATTCTTCACAATTAATGTATTCAATTTTTCTTTAGAAGTCTGATTGGTAAAAAACTTGGATTAAAAACATATACGACAGAAAGGAAAAAAGGCAAATGCAGAGCCCAGTTCCTGTTCCCACTCCCATCCTGTGTTTTTTGTCTTGCTTAAAGCATGAGTACACAGTTCATATACTGTCCTAAGGAACCAGGACTTTGCAAAGCCAAAGTGAAGAGGATGGAAAATATATGTATTTCATTGGCATCCTACCCATGTTCAGAGGCTGCTTCCTCTCATCTCTCCTTTTAATCTGCCTTTGAATCTGTCAGTCTGCTATGTCCACTGCTATTGTTTTTTGTCAAGGGTGCTGTGCCTTTGACAGATTTATGATTTTATCACATAGACTTCAGAAAAACATGCCCACTAAGTGCAGTTTGCTTTACTGTTTGATTATTTCTTTGAAAACCTTTCTGTTTAAATGGAGAGAGGCATAATTTGTCCAGCTGCTCAACCTTGCCATCAGGGACATGTTCCAGGGATAAGCAGGATTTAGCAGAGGTTAAGGGGGTACATTTGTACAAGAGCTACTTGTTAATATATTAGTGACGTATCACAGAAGGATTCACTTCAGGCAGGAGCTAAGTGTGGTCGTGGTACATCAGCTGATCTCTTACAATAAGCTCCATTCTAAACTAGACTGCTTGATCTTTTGAGGCTCATCAATTTCTAGGACAGTATTTATTGCTTTTTGAAATGTTCAGGTAAATACTTAATCTTTTAAAGATTTAATGGAGGAAGTCCTGTATTCATAGTAATTTTTTTCATCTCAAGCAAAGTGCAGTGGAACTACAATGTTAGTTTTTACCTTGACAGCTTCTTCAGAAATATGCTTTCTTTGGCATAAGCTCTTACACATAACCTGTGCCAGTTATGTCTTGCATATTAACTGCAAACACAGGATGTGATATAATGAAACCCAGAGCATATCTGAATTAAATTTGGCATTGCTGCAGGAAAGAGCCAGTTAATGTCCTTGTGTAATGCTTATGTAATAGATTAGATTCTCTGCCTGACTGTTCTAGTTGTCTGTGGTGGTATATAAAAAGCTTGCCAGCTTGCTAGTACTCAATTAGCTCATTCACCACGAGTAAACTAGTTTTGTAGCTTATAGGAGGAAAGCGCTTCCAATCTTCTAATTGGTTTATGCATATAATCTTTTCCACACACCAACAAGTGCAGAAGTTGACTTGGTAATAGAATCAGAGAATAAAGTGAGAGGGGGGAAAAATACAGAAAGATCTACAAACTCAATCTGTATGGACAATTGTTTATTAATAGCACCATTTGTTACTCCTTCAGTTCTTTCTGATTACTTGAGACAACAGATAAATCTTAATAGAGAAGAAAAGGGATCATAGTCATCTAATGCATAAAAATGTTTGGTTTTTAAGATACACAGTTGCTGTCAAGCTCTCAAATGAAATTTAAAAAAAACATATTATTTTAACTTTCTACATATTTTCTTTTTAATGTTTTTAGAGGATACAAGTAGGCTTTAGTTGTTACCTGTTATCAGTTTTTAATAGGAAGCTGTAAATTTTGTAAAATTTACAAAACTAGTAAAAGAGGAAATTTTCTCAAACAAAGCATGTTTGGAGATACTATGTCAATGTTAGTTCAGGGTCTTTGAAAAATTATGCCTTGTAGCCTTTTTTATGGCATAGAAGATGAACTTTTAGGGCTTTTAACTGAAAGATATAATAATCTCATGATAGTATTTTTAGTGGACCTACAGAGTAGGGGCTCTTGAAACAGAATTTCTTCAAAACTTAAACTATGAATATTGTCAGGACAGAACCAAGACGGTGCTGGGCTTTTGTTATTGTCTGTCTCCCAGGGCAGAAGCACTGTGTCTGATGAGAGAGATCATCTTGACGTGGGACATGTACCTACCAGGCTTCAGCTGCTTCTCCAGCCTTTCTGACTTGTCTTTGTGACATCAAAAAATGCAGTAATACCTCTTGTAGAGTTAACCAGGACTATGGTGCTGCTCCACTTTAAATTTTGTTATTGCAGCCCCTTGTCTGACTTCTCATCCATACAGTCTTACCACAAATAAAACATTGGAAATTCTGGATCCAAAGTATCAAACTTTCAGTACTAAGGAAAACTTTAATGTTTTGTAAAGCCATTGGTAACATCTACTTCATGTTCTGCTTTATTTAATGTAAGCCGTTCTTAAAAGTGCATAATTTTCTTTAGAGATGCTGAGATGTTTTATAGATACTTTTCATCCAAATGTACATCTTCTATCTTGCTCATCTCACAGCTATTGCATGTTTAGAAATTTTTATATATGAACATAGCCAATAATATACTTTCTAGTTTAAGAATCAGTCTAAGAGTAAATATTAACTGAGAGCTTAATTCTCCTACTAGAGTTTAAACAGATCCTTGCTACATGCAGAAGAGAAAGTAATTTTCCTAAAGACTTTTGAGTCTTTAATAATGATTCAAATTTGAAAAATCGCATCAAGTTGCAATTTTAAAGCTTTATGTAGGAAATCAGGACCGTGATTTCACTTGACCTACTTTTTTAGCTCCTTTTTAAACTTTAAGAGAGTAGCTCAGAGAATAGGTTGTATTATTAAAAAATGGCCTGATCAAAGAAAATATGTACGTTCCTGTTGCAGCATAACCAGGTACACTTTATTCTGCCAAAAGCTTTGCTCTGTGCCAGTGAACCTCTTCTGTTCATTGGACAATATCTTCCACACAGGCAATTTATGTAACTGATTTCCAAGATACCCAGTGTTACTCTGAAAGAACTGCACCTTCTGGGCATTCTCAGGCTGGACACCTGGTTCTGACTGTTACTTGATAAGAATAAAATGTTTTATGGTTTGCCTGTCCCTCTGAGCCTTTTTCAGCCCTTATCGTCCTGGAAACATTTCTCAAAGAAGCTGGATGTGTTGATTCTCCCCAAGCACACCGAGTCTCAGAGAAAAAAGAATGGCACCTTGGAGAAGAGAGGGCTCCTGGAAGACCTCACTGCAGCCTTCCGCTACCTAAAGGGGACTTATGAAAAAGAGGAAGAGTGACTTTTTATATGGGCAGATAGTGACAGGGCAAGGGAGAACAGTTTTAAACTACAAGTTGAGAGATTTAGATTAGATGTTAGGAAAAAATTCTTTACTGTGAGGGTGGTGAGGCACTGGAACAGGTTGCCCAGAGAAGTTGTGGATGCCCCATCCCTGGAGATGTTCAGGGCCAGGTTGGATGGGACTCTGAGCAACCTGATTTAGTGGATGGCGTCCGTGCCCATGGGCAGGGGTTGGAACTAGATAATCTTCAAGGTCCCTTCCAACTCAAGCCCTTCTATGATTCTTTAAGGATCTCCTGGTACTGACCGGGTCGAAAAACCCAAATCTCTGAGAGCTTCCATTCCATCTCAAAATGCAGGATATTTTATTTTCCACAGAATGAAATGGTGACTGAGAATGGTGATAACCTTAATAGTGCTCTTTTGTGTGTGCTTTACTGCTGTGGCTCACCCCCTGTCCCATGAGTCAGCGTAGATGTATTCCTCAGATGGGAGCAACCAGGTTGGTGTGTGTAAGCGTAGGGGAGGGGAGCACGGCCCAGCAGAGGGAAGTGCCTGGATAGCCACGGAGCTGTGGTGTCTGGGCATGGTGGGCAGGGCAGGTCTGCTCAGGCACCCAGGGTAAGGTACTGCCCAGCAATCACCACGCAAGTCCATAGTGATGAGGCAGGGCTGAGGCCAGGCCAGAGAGGCAGCCTGGGTGTCCGTGGGGCTAGTGGCCAGGCACAGGCACAATCTGTAGCTCATGTGGGAGACAAGCAGTTGTGGCTCAGCTTGAAGACAGCTAGTGTGGGAAAGGGGAATCAGCACCAGTGGAGCCTCCCCACAGCACCATCAGGAGGGCTCTGTCCAGGGTCACCAGAGCCTCTACAAAGGGATATAAATGTGTCTCTAGTAGAACATTTCTAGTGATGGATGCCTTTCTGTGCAGTGTCCAAACCTCATTGCTGTTTAGCAGTTTCCAGCACTGATTCCATGCCCAGTTTCTACTGCTAAAGGTTCAGGCCACTTTCTGGATGTGACAGAGAATGTCTGTTGCTGTGGCAGAATGCTTAGGAGAGAAACTCTTGATGACTAGGAGTTCAGTTGTGCTGATAGATGTGAGAGAAGTTATTTGAGAGACAGATTCAGTTTTCTGTAGACTGTTAGTCCAATGCTGTCTTCAGAATCTGAAGGATAACATATTAGCAACATTACTTGCTAGCAGTGATCCACCATTAGGCAGTCATTTATATCCAATAGTATTGAAAGGTCAAATGTTCTCCTGCAGTGCAAAAGTGAAACAGGAGTCTTGCTTTAAGGTCATACATTGCTTTATCTGATACTACTGCACAATATATTGCAAATAAGATGGATCCCAAACCATTCATCTTTTGTAAGGCTTGTCATAAGGAAGAGGTCAGATGGATTTTACGAGCCTGTATTCTGCCAAGCATTGTGAAGACCACTCAAGATTGACAGAAACTTTTTTGGACTGCCAAACCTCTTTGGAAGGTTCCACATCCTCTCATATTGTCATATTTATGATCATCTATTTATCATAGTTTTGCAGATATTCTTTCAAGAATGGATGGTGTAGTTATAACAAGAAAAAATGTTAAAATACATTAAATTATGATAAATATTCCATTTAAATCATTAAAAATCATCAGCAAAAAATCAAAATAAGTGGGCAAGTTCATGATGCAGAGACTTCTGTGTTCCTCTCTTGTGGTACAGGAAAGGATAACGAACTTCTTGGTTTTTGATTATCATGCCTCTATCATTTACAGACATTTGTTTGGGTGGAAGTCAAAATAAAGAGACTGGGCTCTCCTTTGTTTAGTGTCTGTGTCCTGAAAAAAGGGATTGGCATCCATGAAATTTTTCAGAGACTCTGAGAAGGAAACCCCTTTATGAAGAGAAGACAGAAGTGCTAACTGTGGGAATAAGAATATTTCTTGTTTATTATAGAGATTTGCTTGAGGTTCTTTGTTGAATCTTAAGCAAAGTCCTACATACCACAAATACAAAGCAATGGAAATTTACGATGTGTTACATCTTATGAAAAGGTGCTCTTCCTCTTAAATAGTATATATTTTAAAACTGTTTTCTTTGAAAGAAGGTTTCCCAGTAGCTGCAACAAGCTGTCATCAAACTCGGCAAAGAAATACAATAAATCTTTCCTTGACACTCAGTCATTGAAATTGCCCCTTGATGAAAAGGAAGCTTACTAATTAATTATTTACCTCTGCTCTTGCACTTCCTCCATGTCCTCCTGTCCCTGTCTTATGATGTACAAATGCTAGGAAACAGGGCACAAAATGACTGGATGAGTACAGGAAATGAGCAGTGGCCCAGTCCCATGTAGGTTACAAAATCTAGTCTCAGCTTTCTATAGGGCTTGTCACTATTAGACTTGTGGTGAGAGAGGTAGGAAAGGTCAAGGTGAGGATTTTCTGTGTATCCTTAAATATCATATAATTATACAGCTGTGTCCTTTTTTTCCCGCATTCTTGACAGTTTGTTCTTGAGAAGATAATGCATCTGCCAGTATCAGCATGTACAGGGATTTGTAGATTAACATTTTTGAAGTTATGTTTTTATCCCTAGAAGCCAGAACTATAAGAATTAGAAATTAGTATTCAAAAATACTTTTTAACAGTTCTCTGCTTTGCTCAGAAGAAAAAGGCTGCACTTCACCCAAACTGGAAGAATTTTTACTCCTTTTGATTAAAATGAATTTGAACTTCAGTGATATATTTTGAATATATTGTCACATCTTTCAAGCATTTGTGGAGGAATAGTAAAATAATGGTCACCAACATCTCTAGTTTGCTTGAGACCAGAATATTTGGACCAGCAGTGTCCATTTTATTGCATTTGCATTTTTGTTCCTTTGTGTTTCAAAAACTTGAGGGTGAATGATGTGATTGATGTTCAGCCAAATCCTTTTCATCACACCTACATTTAGAGGAAATCATTACTATCAGTCATGAATTTCTGATTCTTTTCCCCCTCCTCTTTCAGTTGTTAGTGTTTTTACCCATTTCCTATCTGTTTAATTAGATATTTGTAGATCTGTAAGTCCCTGTGCAGAGTTGGTGTACTGCAGCTAAAGGATCGAATCAAATGGATTACATTTCTAATGTAAATAGTTGAATTGTTTTCCAGTTTAACACAAATTTATGGTTTACCTTAGTTAACAAAAAATCTGTAGAATTACCAGCAGATTATAACTATGGCAACAAGAACAGAGAAGATGGAACAATTTCTTTTTGGGTGGTAATAGGCTAATGAGTCTCAGGGTTTGTTTCCACTGCTGGTGCTCTGTTCACAAGTCAGAACCATTAATGTGTGGTATCTGAAGCATTTGGCAGTCTCACTTCTATGAAATGAATACATTGTGAAATCGTGGAATGATTAACAGTGGATGTTAAACAAGCTTGTGATTTGGAGAAATAGTCTGCAAAAATTTGGTGAAATTTGTGAAATCACAGAGAATGGCTCCTTGTTATGTATGTGGTTGAAAAACAATGCAAACAAATAATTTAATTAGCGCCAGATTAAGTTTTTACCACATGAAAGTAATTATATTTTTCATAGCAATTAACAATTAAATATTCACAAATTCAAAATTATTTTAATGATAATTATAACAATGTGCATACACTTTCCACTGCATACAATACAAAGGTCCATCTTCAAAAATAAAACAATCTAGTTTCTCATTGAATTGCTCTAGTGAACCTGATGAAACTTTAAGCCCTTTATTTCTTCTCATAGTGAAAAGCTGTGTTAGTGATTATTATCATTATTAATCATGGCTTCAGTTTTCTCTTTTAGAGAGGTTTTTCCTTTACTGAAATGTTCTGTGAAACCTGGGTCTGTCTCTCCCTGCATGTCCTCTGTCTTTGCATAGGTTCTGTTGGAAGTCTGTGGATGAGTTCTCCACCAGCAATTCCAGGTTCAAGGGTGACTGTTCAGTGAGTTGGCATGAAGGAGAAAGAACTCAAGTTCTGTCTGCTGGTCATGAACACTTGAAATCCTCTGGTGCTTCATCACAGTTTTGGTCTCCCTCTCAAACAAAATACTTCTTCCATTCACTTTTCTGTGACTGTTATTTTTCTTTCTTTTTCTTATCACTGAGAAAACAAAAGTCTCACTCTAGTGCCTGATGGCTCTTCTGTAGCCACTGCCTGTGGCATTCTCTGTTTCCCAGCTTATTGTGATTATTTAGCAAAGTCATAAGAATCCGGCCAGAGTCCAAGTCAGACTGAATTCATCCTCCCCCTGGAGGAGAAAAAGCTCAATGCCTCAAGCGGAGAGATTCCACTGTCTCGTAACTGCTACCTCTGATCACTCCCTGTGCAATCAGCCCTTGCCAGCTCGACAGCAAGAGCATGAGTCTGAGCTCTACCCGGCGCTCAGGGAAAAGTCGGACAATTGAAGGTTTTTCATTCATAGCTGGTGCTGCAGTGGAATGGCTCCTTCCCCCCAGGAAGTTCTGCCAGCCAGGTAGCATTGCCACTAGGGCTGAGCAAAGCAACTTTACTGCAGGCAGCAGAGAAGGGCTCACCACCAAGTAGCATTTGATTCACCTGCTGAGCAGCACCAAGGGTCAACAATATGATTGTTGTGATGAATCATCCTCATTCAGCTGAAGAGGATTGTGGAAACTCTGTGGGAAACTAACCCTTTTGAAGTGAATAAATCAGCTCTTTTTTAGCAACTGATCTTCTGTTCAGACTGTTCATGGTGTTGGAGGATAAGCCGGTCATCAGTGAGCACCAAGTGGTAGGACAGAAGGACAGTATAGTCTCAACAGTTTGTTGGAGTAGAGATGGAGGAGGCGACAGATTGAGAGGCTGAAGCTCATTTAACATCTCTACAGAACTGGTGGCTGAGAAGAAGGTGGGGGATGCAGATCGTCCACAGGAAATCCTACTGTTGCAAGCAGTAGCTTTCCTTATGCCACAAATGTCTAGGCTTTTTGCAACCTCTCATGATAGGATTTGTGGGGTGAGAGTGCAGTCCCAGCATGGCCTCCTGGTGAACAGGGTACGCACTGCAATCAGGTGGATGGGTGAGTATTTCTTCACTTGTCTCTAAACACAAAGTGTCCAAAGGATAGCCAAACAAGGTGACCCTCTCTTTCTTCTCAGCCTGTTCCTCCAAATGATGAGTGCCATAAGACCCTGGAACATTCTAGTCTACACATTTCTATCCTTCTTACACATATTGTGTCTCACTGCATTCACCTAGGTCTGTTCTCAAATTCCTGGTCTTCTAACTCTGTATCTAGTCTTTATGTTCTTCTGTGTCCCACTGTGTTTCACCACTGGAATTAAGGACCTTATCCACATTTAAAGTCAAAAGCCTGGATCTAGTGAATAGTAGAGGACTGTGGCTTTTATACTTGTGGGTGAGCACCATTTCTGTTTTGAGGACTCCTTCCTGCAGTACCTGTAGCCTCTTTTGACTGGGAAGGTTTGGTTAAGAATTAAGGAAATGAGTCAAAACAGTGTTTGAGAGGAGGATCAATAGCTGAGACAGAGCAGGAATAAATGTACCAAGTGTGAGTGAGGAAGCTTGGCGTTTGGACTTTTTTTGTTTTGCCAAGCTCGTTAGTAGGCATCTTGGCTGTGACTTCAGCATACATTCAAATAAATAAGTTACAATTCAATTTTTTATATAATCACACAATTTTTTTGTTTGTTGCAAGTAATCTGAAATGCATGTATAAGGAAATAGCTTTAATCATACATTGAAAATCAATCAGTTTTAGATTCAGAAGTTCAGGTGTTTATAAAGGCCAAGACAGATTTGCAGTGCAAAAGAATTTTCTGATAGTTTTGTTTGATAGTGATTAAAGGATTATAAATATGTAGAAATGTGTACAGATGACACACATTTCCTGTTTTGAAATTAGTCTAAGTTAAAGGTAAATATATATGTATATAGGTACTTCCTGGAATTTGAATAACAAAATGCTTAATTTTGTGAGTTTTATGTATCTGTACTGAAAGGAGATATGGTATGTATTTAATTAGTACCTTTAAATTAAGAAATAATGGCTAATGAGTCCACTGAACCTCCTGACAAATCTGTATGTGACTCCAGCTTCCCTCTCTGCTGGAGCCTGCCCTCCTACCAAATCTCTTCTGGAGAAGTCCTGGCTTTTGTATTTTTGCAGAATGAGTAGTGACCTAAAAGCTTTTTTGTGGAGCTGTGTCCCTTTTCTCAGAAGATGTTGCCTTGTAATTGAAAACTTGATCTTATCAGTGGTACCCAAAGTACTGGTACTTTATGATTGTGCCTGACCATTTCAAGGTTAGTTTTCTCAGTCAAAGAAAAAAATTATGAAAGCTATCAATTAATCCACCTGCTCACTCATGCGTGTTATGCATTTCCCTTTGGAACCAAAACCAAAACCAAACAAAAGCCAATGGAAGGAGGGAGACTTAAAATGAGCCTTACTATGCGTTGAAAATGCTAATCAGTGATAAGCAGGAGGAGCGCGTCTGCTGCGGTCGCTGGGTCGCTGCTGCCACCCGCTGGCGCTGGGCTGGGGCTGCCCACGGTCCCACTCCGGGCTCGAGGAAAAGCCAAATGATTGAAATGCAAGTGATATTTTCTGGAATTGTGCAGGAAACAGGTATAATTTGTCTGAAGAACACTGAGACTCTAACATCAACGGTCTTGTCTGACAACTGCCACATTAATACAGCTCCAATAAGTGTTTTGAGTCATATTTTCTGTTTAGTTTTTTAATAGTTTCATTCCTTTTGTTGTTCTAATGACTGCGATTGTGAGAATAGTATATATTAAGGCTAGTGATATTTCATTCGCAAAAAGCTCCTTACTGGAAACTGTCCCTTTTAGTAATGTCTAAATATAAAATAGCACTTGTCTGTATTAAAAGACTCCCAGTTAATACCTGTTTAGACAGTAACAAGAAGTCGACCCAAGAGCAAAACAATACCAGTGAGACCTGAGAAGGTTATCTCAGCTGTTACAGAGACCTCTCCCCTTCAGTTTACCCAGATGCCTCAATCTCTCTAAACTCCAGAGCAAACAGATGAGCTTGAAAGGATGTTTTGAAGGTCAACATGTTTTGAACTTCTCCGGTGAAAGTATTGCAAAATCAGTATCGAACATTCTGCCAAGATCTCCCATTATTTGTAGACTGAATTTGATTTTGCTGGGCACTGGCCTCGTTGCAGCACAATGTCACTTATAAACATTTTAGGCCTTAATTACCCTTTAAAATGTTTTTTGATATGTCTGTGGTTTAATACAAAGGTGCACATTTATTTAACCTCAGCATACGTGTGAGCTTTGCGACTCTACTGCTTGTTATCTAACCCATTTTAAGGTACTGCTTTTTTGAGGAAAGGTTGGATAAGCTAGGACAGAGATTACACAAATGTGAGTTGTTAGATACCATAATGATTAACTGTCAGGTTTTGATTAGCAGCCTTAAGCTGTCTTCTCTTTTATTGCATTAAATGTTTTAGCTTTCTCAAATTTCTTGGTCTCAGTGTCTGTCTCAAATTTCACATTTGTACCCTCTGTTGCAGACATGACTTATGTTACAAGAATCCAGGACTCCATTACTCTCTTGTAATACGAGTTGTTATATATATACAACATATATATATTCTTGAAGGCACTCACTGTAAGACTGAGGTTACTCTTCTTTATTTCTGTTTCTTGAAGATAATAAGCATAGGTGAAGGATATTGGACAAATGATTGAATTCCTCATTTAACGGAAATACCATTTTCTATTTCTGCTGACATGATCTCTCTGGCATCCTTTCAGTGTAACATAGACAAGGGGAGTTAAAAATTTTCTTAGCATATGAGTAGGAGAGTTCAAGGTGGAATTGGGGTGGGAGTTGATTTATTACTCTCCAAAATAAATAGATCAGATTCTGGGTATGGTAGCCTGTTACATCTCAGTATAAAAGGTTTGATCTTTTGCACCCATACTGAGTGCTACTGACAACTGTGAGACTTTTTACACAGTTTTACAGCACGTCTGGAGGCATGGTGGTGGAGAGAGGTGATAGGAAGTGGTCCAGGAGGGCTTGGCAACCTCCCGGCCCTCATGCGTGGAGTGATGTGCCAGTGAAGGGGAAAAAGGTAATCACGGTGCCCCCTGTATGTTTGGGTGTGTTTCTGGGATGGGTCTCCTGATTCACATAGTGCATGTAACAGAGGCTGTGGTTGGAAAGCAGACATTGGTAAGGAGTGTGTTTTCAATCAGTGTATTTTGGAGAAATGTAATCTTTTCGTTGTTGTTGTTGTTGTTGTTTAAAAAGCCGCGGAGGAAGCCCCTGACGAGGAAATCAGAAGATGCAAACAAGTGAAAGAAAAGCAGGCCGAGAGTGGCATGCTGTAGTTTGCCGCTGGAAAGGTGCAGTGCTGCCTTTCCCCCACGGTGTGGTGCTGAGGGCAGCTGCGAGCCTGCAGCAGAGACCGGCACTGGCCGCACTGCCTTGCCTTCAGTTTCTGAGCCTCGAGCAGGCTTTACAAGAGCAGAGGCATCATCTCCTTCAGACAAAAGAGCAGTTTATTGCTCTTTTCTGTGACAGCCTCTTAATATCTTGTTAATAGTATACTTCAGTGTAGGCAGAAAGTCAGTAATTCTAGACTCACAAGAGTTACTTTTACTCGAGTCTTTCTGACAGTTTTGTCACTTTATGATGCTGTTTTTCTGGTTTTGTTTTCTCGTTTTCCTTTCAGTGACCGATATTTGTTGTTTGTTTGCTTGCTTTGTGTCTGAGAATGTAGCTTTACAAAATATTTTACTAGTGGCTGATTTCGGTACAGACCCTGCCCCCCCCCGCCCCCAGCTGTGCACTATCACTGTTTATTGACTGTTTATTCTGCTGTAATAGCAGTTTACTTGATTGCTCTGTCTGCTAAAGCTTTGTAATATAAAATTCCCTTTTATAATAGGGATTTTACCCTACATGTGTACTTTATGCTACTCTTCTGGTTTTAAATTTATGATTATGTCACAGGTCTGTTTAAGGGAGTGGTGAAACAAATACTATTATTGAGCGGAACTGAGATAATGGTAACTTCAGCAGCTGGCTGAATGGTTAATTATGTGATAATTGGAGGCAAAAGGACATTTCTATTCTCTGTATATGACCCTACATATTTCCTATATATTCCCTATGTGGGAATTTTTCTTTTTTTTTGAACAATATGATGTTCTAGTTCAAGGCTAAATTTTGGCAAAGGAACCTTACAGCTCTTTACAGGAATTTGCTCCCTGTCAGAAATATTTGTTCACTTTCAGAAGCTGCCATCCACATGGGACACACTATGGTGTTGGTCAAGTCTTGCAAGCCTCGTGGGATAAGTATTTGAATTACTTCTGTGCCTGCAGACAGGAGACAGCCTTTCTAAGCACATTGCATTGCTCATGCACTAATACTGTTTTTCAGGAATGATGAGATAACAGAACTTTCACGGGTTGAAACTTTGTGTTAGAAATCACTATAAATTCATATTTATGACAAATATACACATGTAGTGTCAACGTTAAGTATTTATCACAACCAGTGAATAACAAGATACTCCTCTGCAGCTGTGATCCAAATAACGTTGACTATGGTTAGGAAAAAGTGTGGTTGGACCAAGTTTCAAGGTATGACTTTTCCAGATATCTAAATTGTTTCTTTTTATTTTGGATGTACACCTGTGGAACTTCCAGATGAGAGCTGTTGAGTTGTTAATTATTTTTTCATAAAACTAGGGGTTTTCTTCTTCTCCACATTAAAAAGACCGTGTAATGATTCCTAAGATAAACATATGAATTTTTTAGCAATGAAAACATGTGAGTCTTTAAGATACTGTGAAAATACTGACTCTTTTCCATCCAGTCACTGACAAATGTATTACTGTCCATAATAACATGCACTTGTAGCTGCATCTGGTAGTCAACATAAGCTTCAGAAGAACTCAACTATCAGAATACTTAATTATGTAATTAATATTATTATTAATTATGTAATTAATACTTACTTATGTAACAATAATTGCTGATTTTTTTGCTTTCTACTGTTTTTCTTAAATCTCCTTTAAATGATTTATTTGTGCTCCCTGTTGTTCCAGAGCTCAGTAAAGCTGTTGTAACAGGAGTGGGTTAGCTCCTGATTGGTAGCCGCTACAGTATTTGGAAGTAGATTGACCACTAAAGCAGTTTCAGAATGTTCTGGTTTCTTTGGTCACAGAGAACATGCTTCATCCTTTACCATTCTTCAGCTTTTTCATACTAGATCCAGAAATGATCTAACCTGTCATGGAATTTTGTAATTTATTGTTTTCTTTTTGGTTTTTAAGTAAATTAATTTTTTAGTAAAGTAGATTTTCAGCCAATTATGTCATATGCTACATTGGATCTACGCTTTTAGCTGTTGCATTAACAGGGAAGGAAAAATTGCTGTTGATCAAAAGGTAGAAATATTGTAAATGCTTTGTGAGTTTAATAATAATCTGAAAGTAATTCCACTTGGTCTTTTGGCACTTGAGTTGCTTTGGGATCCAGCCAGTATTTCAGAGCTTCAATGATTGAAACAATTCAGTGCTGCAGGCCATTTTTAGGATGCAAAAATTACTGTGGGTGGCTCATCTTTATGTGCATATTCAAGGGATCTACAATGTCCTGATCATTTTCCTTCAGAATCATAAAAACAAGAAAACATCAGTAGCAACACTGATTAAAATTCATGTGAATAGTCATGAGGTCTTTCAGAAAAGAAGGTTTTCTTTGCTAGTTTAGGACCACTACAAAAACATTCCCAGGACAGTCTTTCTGCAAACATATTTCATATTAAAGATAAGATTTTATCAGTAATTTTATCAGTAATTACATGAATTTGTTTACCCACTATTTGTGTTGTCCCTAAATGAATTTGGCAGCAGGTAGCTCTCTATCTTGAAGGTTATTTGGAATTATATGTTGGATCAGAGCACAGTGAGTTTAACCCAGTCAACAAATCGAAAATATCCAATGGGAAATAAAATGTGATAAAGCAAAACCATTTGTTTATTGTAGATCGTATTGGTCTTTCCCTAAAATAGAGAATCTCTTGTGACAGGAACACTGATGTTATTGGTACATGATTATTTCCTGTTTCAATTAAAATCAATTTCTGATAATGACAGGAGCCATCCCTTTTGTAGCTGAACACCTTTCCTGATACACCTCATTATTCATTTCCATGAAGCTTTTTCTAAGTTATTTATACAAAGGCCTATTAATGCTAGCATTGTTGGGAATAAAAATGCTATTATATTTATGTAGTCCTTTCAGAAAGCTGTGCCAAGAGGCACCATAAGAGAAAATAACCTTTTGGATTTCATTTACCTTCTCCTGGTTAGGCACTTGGCTGCTCAGAGCCAAGTGAATACTAATTTAAAGTGAATGAATATGCTGTGGCTGTGAATAATGGCTGTGTTGTAGTTGGAACAGAGTCATATAATTTTTCCAGTTCTGGTATTGCAAATATAGCTTCAGTTCAAATGTCTGCACTATGCTTCTATTTTTTGCACACTTAAATAGAACTGAATCAGCTGAGGAGCATGTATATATATAATTTGGGCATAACTAGAAAAAAACAGAGTTGCTCCTCATATTCTCTTTGAAATTATCCATAAAAGAAGATTTTGTATTTTTTAATGTATAGCTTTACTGTTTATGCTCTGTGTGAAGTTGTTTAAAAGAATATACTGAAAATTGTAATCAACAGACTATTCGTTAAACATGATGCAGAACTGCTTTTGCACTAATGAAATGTTGAAGGTCATCTCTTAGAGCACTCTTACGGTGCATTTAGGTATAGGTTCTAATTCATAACAATATGCCGTGAGACAAAATTCCTGTATTATATGCAGGTGTGCAAAAGCAAGAAAATAAAAAGCTTATGCATGAAGCAGTATCAGCTGTTACCTTATTTTGAAGCAAAATTGAGGTATATGCAGGTTATCTCTGTCAGAAAAAGCATGAAATTGTGTATATAAGGGCAATTCCCCCATTTATTGACAAATAATTAAAAACATCCCAAAGAACCAAATCACAATTCTTTCTTTAATATCAAGAAGATAAATTCATTTCTTAGGATTTCAAGAATTCCAGTCAACACTTAAAATAAATAAAAGTAATTTTATATGGTAATCATGTGAGATCACAGTCTTACAGGATGATTGGTGGGAAAGTCCTTTCAAAGCTTCTTGCACTTGTATACAATTGCACACCCTCTCAAATTGTATTTTTGAAGCCAGGCTATATAACAAAGCCAGTGTATATAACAAAGATGCAGATAGGAATGAGCAGCTGGGGGCAGCAGAAACAAAGCAGGATTGCTCTTGGCTTGAGATTAGTGTCTTAATGCTCTTATAGCTGCATTTTGTTACCTTTCTAGAGTTTTGTTCATGTTTTTCTACCTCCCTCTCATTGAAACAATATCCAGAAAAGCCCCCATTATTTTAATGATGTTTAACACTGTCGAGGTCCTGGCTGGTGTCCCTGACACCGGCCAGGCTGACCCAACATGCCCGGCGGTATGAACGGAGAGGACTCCGTGTAGGTTCCAGGAGAGCTTTATTCCATCCGAGGGGCTGAGGCGAAAGAGAGTGAGCCCGGGATGGTTTGAACTTTTCCCGGGGCTCCAGCAGAGAATTCTGGGCAGGGGGGCGGGACATAGGCGGGGCCCCCAAACACAGGGGAGAGGGGGCATTCTGCCGTCCAGGGGAGCTGAAGTGGGGGTCTGTCCCTTTGGGGGACTCTGTCATGGATCCTACATAACACAACTTACCTGTACTCTTCTATACAAGACTCACTTCTCTCTGGTAATGTTAGAATTGCTGTTGTCCTTTGTAAACAATGTCCTATTTTTCAGTAGGGACTACAGCCTTCCAGTAGCTACTGTTCACTCTTGATATTCCAGAACAGAGCTCAGAGCTGCTGGTGACATTTCTATAAGATGTTAACAGGATTATGTACTGCTTACATGGAGCATGATATGTGAGTATATTGGGTTTGTGTGGCAAGGTTTTGGTAGTGGGGAGGCCTACAGGGGTGACTTTTGTGAGAAGCTGCCAGAAGCTTCCCACATGTCTGACAGAGGCAATGAGTGCAGGCTCCAAGATCAACCTACTGCTGGCCAAGGCTGAGCCCATCCATGACAGTGGTGGCACCTCTGGAATAGCACTTTTAGGAAGGGGTGGAAAACACCTCTGTAACGGCACCCAGAGAAAAAAGGAGTGAGAATATGTGAAGAAACAGCCCTGCAGGCACCAGGGTCTCTGCCCCTGGCGCTGGAGCAGAGATTCCCCTGCAGCCTGTGGGAAGGACACGTTAGAGAAGTTCACAGAGAACTGTCTACAGTGGGAGGGCTCCCACACTGGATCAGGGGAAGAGTGTGAGGAATCCTGACCCTGAGGGGGAAGGAGTGGCAGAGACAGTGTGTGATGAACTGATCACAGCCCCATTCCCCATCTCCTTGTGCTCCTGGGAGGTACAGGTAGAGAATTCAGGAGTGAAATTGAGCCAAGGAAGAAGGGAGGAGTGGGGGAGAAGATATTTTAAGACTTGATTTTCCCTCCCATTACCCTGCTCTGATTTGATTGGTTATAAATTAAACTAATTTTCCCAAGTTCAGTCTATTTTGCCTGTCACAATAATTGCTGAGTGATCTCTCCCTGCCCTTACCTTGGCACACAAGCTTGTTGTCATAGGAACTTTGGTGGGCACCTGACAACCAGAGAGGGGCCACCCACCACAGCTAAGGGTGTTCTACACGTTTGAGAGTACTGTTCTACTGAGAATGGGTCTATTGAAATGGTGCTGGGGGTCTGTGTAAGGAGGAAAGAGCCAGCCCTAGTGATATTTTGTTGGGAGGAAATTTAGGTTGAAGTCCTCACAAAAAATTACCTCTGGCCTTCACCTAAGCTTTTTATTGTTGAGGAGTACACTCAGTGCTGGTAGCTCGGTGAGCAGCTGCAGTGCCAGCTCCGGGCTGAGCTCTGGGTGGTGAGAGCCCCAGACAAGAGGCCGTGAGCTGGAACCAACCCTTGCACAGCAAAGGGCACAGGGAGCTGTGGTGCCAGCCAGGGGACCGGACACTCAGAGACACAGAGACACGGCAGGAGCTGAGGAGTCAGCTGGGAGACCCCAGACTTCCCTGCACTTTGACTGTGAGGATATAAAAGCCCAGGGGTTTCTTTGCTCAGGGTCCCTCCTCGGAGGCACCAGCTCAAGCTGTTATTCTGTTGTTGCACCACAATTAAATTACTGAAAGGATCCAGAGGTCTGAGACTCTGCTGTGGAAACCTGGTCTGACTATGTGAGTGTGGGGTGTGTAACTGTGAAGTGACCTCTGTCCAAGTGAGACTGCCAGAGTGGTTCATGGATGGTCAGACAGTCCTTAACAGTTTTAGGGGAACTAGTCATTTTTTTCCAAATGAGAGCCTAAGCAAAACTCAGATGCATGCAGTATGAATCTTGGGAAGAGCTGAGAGCTTGCATCATTTGATAACATAAATTAAGTCTGTGTACACCTCTGCCTCTGATTATCCATTATGCATATATTTCACCTGTGAGAAATACCTCTAGTGTTTTCTTTATCTATGAGTGCAAGGACTGATTAATAAAGAGCATCTGACAAAGTAACAGATATTTTTATGAAGACAAGGATGTTCAAAGAAAAATGTGTCTAGGGAATATTCAGAAAGATCAAAAGCTTGTTTTCTTCATTATGCTACTAGGCACTGAAAGGAAAACAATACATTTTGCATCAAAGTATCACACTCATTGCAGCACAAATAAAAACCAGTCTAGTTTATAGCAGAGTTACTGAACTGCTGGCTTGTGAACTGTATGAGCAGAAGGATGAATTTGTCTGAGGTCTGTAAAACTTTCATACAGTTATGCTGAGCATCTAGTTCCTCAAACTACTGCTGAGCCTGCCCATCTCCAGGGAATGATAAATTTGATTTCTGGGAGGTCCAAAACCCATACCAAGCCACAGTTCTTAAGGTGCTAGCCAGCCCTGATTGAAAAAGAAGGGATTTCATTATAATCAATCTAGCAACTTCTTTTGGTTTTAAATGAAAATAATATAAAAATAATATAAAAACAGAATACTGGACTATTTGGTATGTCATGATATAGTATGACAACTTGATAATATAAATAATGCTATGCATTGACAACATCCAATAACATATATATAGTATGTACCTGTAATAGAATAAGATAAAAATAATAAGCATAAAAAACCCAATTTTAACACAGCATTTTTAATTCTATTTCAAAGGAAGTATTGATAGTACTCGCATTTATTCTAAATTGAAATGAGGTCAGATTTTGAAACGCCTTTGTTTCCTGTGAAGTGGAAATTTGAAGTGCTGATCAGTTCTGTTTCTAGGGGAACTTTGTAACTGATTAGATGTCAGACTAATTACTAGTTCTTGTTTTCAAAAATTCAGAAAAGGAAGCTGTCACTTGGAGTTCCTGAAATTATTTTCTGTATGTGTGTTGCAGTTTGTACATCTTTGTAGTCAGTCTACTCTTCCCTCAGTTGTCTGTATGCATATGGAAATTTTTCTTTGTTGATTACCTTTGTTCCCCAATCATCAATAATAGATATACCAAACATTGCTTCCATCACTGCTTTTCCATTTACCATCCGTACAGGAGAAATCATGGTAAAGCATGTTCTTTGAGAACTCGGAATCCTATATTAGCTGTAGTTACTTTGCATGTCCATATACTGTACGAGAGTAAACATGATTAACAGTTGGACTCCATGGACTTAGAAGTCTTTTCCATCCTAAATGATTCTATGATTGTATGAGTAACTGAAAATTATGCTGCTAAAATCTTTTGTTCTGACCTATTTACCTGATTAGCCTGCACACAGTTTTCAAGCTTGGCCTTTCAGCTTCAGCTTAGATAATTACATTGACAAAGATTGTTAAAGCTGCTACTGTGCAGTTTCCTTATTATAGACAATGTCAGAATGAGTTAGATTCCTGTTTACATGCATTCAAATTCTGATTAAATGAAATGTAAATGTCAAAACTTGCAACTAGTATTTCAAGTTATAATTTATCTTTGCCTATATTATGAGAAAATAGCACACCTCAGTCTAGTGAAGTACAGGCATGTCTTGTGGGCATTTTTACATTATTTGATCAGCACATGTCCACTGATCTTTTTATTGCTGTAACACTGAAAGAGCATCAAGAGCCCCCAAAGAGACTCTGAGTGAAACATAGCCAATGGGATTTTACTTTGAAAATACTTGCACAGTATTTAATGAAAAAAGGCCAGTGTGCTGAGGATTCATTAACTGTTGTATGTTGCCAACAAAGGAATCAGCTTTTCCTTTCCTCCAGGCCACAAAGGCCAACTCTATGTCTTTATCTGACAAAACAATGGTGCATTCAGGCTGTGAAATAACCTATAGTAAAGTGTTTTGTTCAACAAAGACATCCTAGTGAAAAATCTGATAGTTTTTTGACCTGAAGTTCCACACTCTATCTTTGTCCTTTGAAATCTTTTAAAGAATCATAAAGAACGTGTCACTTAACAATTTGGAAGTGCATCAAATACATCCATTTTTCATACAGAGTAAACTCTTGCCAGGAAAATTTAATAAGTAATTTGCTGAAGCAGAAGACTGTTGATAATGCACTCAGCATATCTAGTCAGCATGCAACACTGGCAGCTAGTTCTTCTAGATAAATAGAGGATTTTAGATATAAATGTCTAAGTGATTCCTTTGTGCCTACATTTGAAAAAACCCAACATCTAGGATATCATCACCTGCCAATAAGAAAGAAATGGATTCCCATGGTATCTTACATGGCATCTTCGAAGATTTTCTGTTTGCATTCTCATCGTTGCAGATTTTCATTTGAAATGGCAAAACAGCATTATAGAAGTTTCCCATCAAATAGAATTCTGTGGCAAATGCCTTATCATCAGATAATACTCATTCATAAGAACCAAAGGCTTTTTCTGAAAAAGGATGGTTTTGCTGTGTTGTTTTCTTGGCTTGTTTAATTTTCAGTTTCTTTACAATATTGCTTTTTGAACATTGGTTTTGTTTTAATTAGAATTAAAAATGGTGGAGACTCAGAAGATCTGATAAAACTTTCAGTTTAAAATTTTTACTGAATTAATCCAATTACCTATCTAGGAGACTTGGAAAAAGAGGAAGGAGGGAGGGATTTCTAAATTTTTTTCACCCCTTTACTTTTAGATTTTTCATCCCATCGTACTTTGCAGTTTCATTTTTGCTTCAAAAATACCTTCAGGACTGGCTTGAGGTTTCCAAATGATCTGACAGCTCTATCTGTGGAGCTTTCTGGCCACCAAAACTCTCAAGGAAATCATTGTGTTTTTTCTGTTGTGGTCATTATCCTTGTATCTGTATAGGGGTGAGCTGATTGAGGAATGCCATATGTGAATGTTTTGCATGAAACCTTCTTATGCTGGTCCAATAAAATCATAGCAGCTGGGACATGTAAGGGCCATGAACAATGAGGAGGCATAACTTCAGATCTGCTGGACTTTTGCAATTGATGCAAGGTCCAGATCTTCAGGTAGTATTAATGAACAGCTCTAATGACTTACTTGGAACTGTATCGGCACTGTATTGGCACCATATATAGATCTCAGAGGTTAATGGTATTAAAATACCATCACTGTCATGAGAAATAACTGATTTCTGCTCTAAAATCAGTTTAGTAAGGAAGCTACATCAGAACTGAGATCAGGATTTCAAATAATACTGGAGTATATTGTTATATGGGTGGAATTGGAAATAATGATTAAGAAATTATATAACTATACATTCATTGTGATTACAAAATACAAATATGGAAACATACAAGAATATGAGAGTTTTCATGTATTTGTTTTTCTACCATATGGCTGTGGTAGACACACCTATGCCACAATAAGCACAAATGTTGATTTAATATTTTCCCTCTTGTGCATGGATGTATAAAGCACAGGCTAGAAGTCAAGTGTTTTAAATTTGACTTAGTTAATGTAATAGCAAACAATTGTGCTGTATCCAGATTTCACTAACATGTAATAATCTGTGTATTCATAATGAGTATTTTCATAGAGGTGTTTGTTTTGAAAATCTGTGGCAGTCCAACTATTTTCATAATAACTTGACTCTGGTCTTTAAGGTAATGTGATTGATTTTTATGACCTCTCTTTTTTTTTTTTTTTTTTTTTGGTAGGTGGTGCTCTCTCTAATGGGCTTTGATATTATTAGTGGAAGTTCTCTCCACTGAGGTACATTTAAGTTTTATTGTGTAAATTATCTGTATCATCATGAGATGCTTCAGACTGTAATCTTTTACATGCTAGGACAGCTGGCCACCAAATAGAAATGTTTTCTAAGGCAGGGAGATGTGAAAGGTACCCAATCAAGCAAAAGGAAGAGAAATGGCCTTAGAGAAAAATCCCTGAGAGAAGCTGCTAAGCCTCTGCCTTGTTAGTCTTTGTTCTCTTCTGTTTTGTTGGACTGTAGGTACAGTGGATTTATATGTATATGCCTAATTAAATTGTGTCAGATTAATTGTCACAAAAGTCTTATCTTAGCCTTTTACAGTTGTAATCTTCTCCTGTTTTACACTGGATGATAATTTGGTAAAATGCCTAGTACTTGGGAAGGTTAGTGGCTTAGGTGCTAACTTGGTTATATCCAGACTATTAAAATCTTTTATTTCCAGTGATAAAATTACCTTGATAGATTTAAATAACCTTGAAAGAGTTTGTCAAACTGGCAACTGCAATTGTTCATCAAGTAGTTGGATTGCTATGGAAGCACACTGCAAGCTTTCAGAGAAGGCTGATTTCATTGACGTAATTTCTCACTCCTTCAATTGCTGGGATATTGTTATAGTGAGTTATGAGCAAAGGGAGGTGAGTACTTGTTTGAGCAGCTGCTGCCAATAATATGCCCGTCTGAAGGCTGTGCTAGCTGCTGGAAATTCTGTAATCATATTACCACAGTATGTGCCTCTCTTTGGAGGCAAGGAAGCTGTAAAGCCTTAAACGTTGGATCAGCTAGTATTCTATTTGCTCTTGCAAATAGACTTTGGTCAGGCTGAATTTGTTGTTTAGAAAGCAGGACCTGGCATGATATTTTCACCATATCCTTTCAGATCTGAAATAGGCTCAGAAATGGGTCTCAGTGGTGTAGTAATTTTCTGTACAAGAGAAATTCAGAGTTGCCTGTTACATCGCTCACACTGTGAGTGACTAATCCATTATAAGGTGTTTAAATCTGGCTCTTGCCTACTTCACTCTTCTGAAACTATAACACATTATCTGACCAAGACCTTTTGCCTAACACTCTTCTTGGGAGACAAACTGTGCAAAGTCCTCTGGAGCAGGATTTGAAACCTTTCCAGCCTTAGGAGAACTGGTCTCATTCATGCTCTTTCAAAGTTCTTGTTCAGTCCTCTGAACGACAGTGTAGAAGTAAAGTAACTTCTCAGCTAAAGCTATATTCCTCTCTAAGGACCGGAAAACCTCAAAAGAAAAAGAATTTCCATTCTGATAATAGTCGTTTTGATCTGTCTGCGGATTTTTCATCATCAAGTTCGTTTTCCTAACGACAGTTACATAAAACATAATTGACTTGTTCAGTGGAAAAAGCAAACCATGTGGAAAAACCACACAGTGGATTCACATTCTCCCTCTTCTTACAGAAGTAGTGTTAGTTTGTGTGACAGCAACCAGTTAGTCCAGGTACAATGGTATGCTAAAGCAGAGCTTTTAAGCTCGCTGGGCGTCTCTGCTCCGCTGTGCTGTGCACTCATACCCTGGCAGGAATGCTAGAAAGCAAAGGCCTGTGAGGTTGCTTGCAAGCTGTGCTACACTTAGAGCAAGAAGAAGAATTGCTATTTCAGATTTCTTATTTGCATGGTCCTTTTGTTTCACAGGCTTGTGAGAGGAGAGGAAATGGCTGAACTGCTCGCATTCAGTGCAAATTATTTTCTAGTTGTGCCAGTAGGCTCCAGCTGGAACTGAGCTGTGCTGTCCTAAGGCCTGTAGTAGCTCACCTCTGCCTTCAAATGGTCTTAGCATTCAGATAAGAAAATCTAACAGGCTTAGAAGGAAGTAGGCTTAGTGAGGTGAAATTACTATGACTTTTCTTAATTGGTGGATCCAGATTCTCCCATCAAATTAAACTCTTCTTTCAGGACAGTAGCTATGTCAGTTCTCTTTTTTTTTCCCAGCCTTATGTTCCTTAGGTAATTAAGACAAAGTGAAGTCAGGGGGTGAAGTTTTTAGGTGTCTTTTGGAAAAGTGTCATTACAGAGGCCTAATTATGCAAAACAGAAAAGAAGATTTTTCCACTTGGTAAATGCCAATTAGCTTTTTCAGTGGCTTTGTGTAGGAGTTCAGCATGATTTCCATATTTTGAAAATAAGAATTGCTGAGAGATTGGAACAACATGGATTGCAAAAAAACAGGTATCATGTTGTAAAAATGATTGTCTTCACGGTTTTGAGTTAACAGGACTTATAAGAAACCGTGTTACATGAGTGTTTCATTGAAGAAAATAGAATTGCAAAATCAAACTTCTTTTTCCTCAGTTGTAAAACTTGCTCATTTTTCAGTTTTTTTGTGATTTAAATATTTTTCTTCAGGAGCTGTCAGATGGAATTAAACTAATCACCAGTGCTATGCATTTCACTTGATTTCATGTCCACTGCATCTCAAGTGAAATCCACCCAGCAGTTATTACCATTCACTTGCAAAAACTGCTACATTCATAATTTATGTTTCCCAAAATGTAGCCAGTGAGAGACAGTGTGAAATGCTTCTGTGCTGATGTGAAAACATGAAATGAACTCAGAATTTTTGGCATAGATTGAATTTAAATATGACTCAGCATGATTGAAAATCTCAGTGTCCTAGATTTGCACTTTTAGGTTTCAATTTATACTAGACATGAGTAAGTGTTGTTAGCTGTATGAATAATGCATCATTTTCTTCAGCTCAGCTCATTCCCTACACATATTTATTCATATACGCTGTTTAAATGAACCTAAATGCTTGTATTGGTAGGTATTCACTGGTGTTCTGACAAGCTGCAGGACAGACCAGTTTCCTCAGGCTTGAAACAACTACAGAACTATGTACCCAGAGACCACCTTTTCAAATGATCATTTATCCCTAGTTGTCATCTGCATTCAATGACAGAAGCCCCCTTTCATACTTCTGTGTCATTATCTTGAATAAAATTATTGTAAATTTAGATGTATTTTTGTAATATATTTCTGGTGTCAGGTATACTAATCTGTGGAAATGAGAAGTAGCTTTTATGACAGAACCCAAATGCACATAGGGTTTGGGACCTGAGGATGTGTTTTTCCCTTAGACAAAGGATACCACAATCAATCCACACCTTTTCAGAGCTCAGGGAGACTGTGAACAAGGGATTGGATAAACGGAAGGAGGCAGTAGGGCTGAATTTGTCAGGTTGCATTGTTAGAGGAGCTGCACAGTTCTGTTCATGTCAGTTCACAAAAATGAATTTGGTCAGAAAAGAGAGACTAATATTATCTAATTTTAGATGAATGGAAACTAATTTTGTCACTTCATTGGCAATTTGTTTTATCATTGTACAGTTTAAATGTCACAAACTTAGTTTTTATGTTATGTCAGTTATTCAAACTTGTATGGATCTATAGATTATTACTGCTTGTATATAATAAGGTTTAGTAACAATTGTTAAGGTAGCACATTTCTATTATGCTCAAAGCATAACTTTACTCTGCAAAAGAAGCTTTTTAAAGGTATTAGTGATAAGTATATGCCACACAGCCATCAGTTTCTGCGTGGCTTTTTCCTCAGTTTCTTACCATATATTTTCTTCATCCCAGTGCTTGTGGTGTACTGAGAAATGCAAATAACATGCACACAGTTACAATAAAGTCTGCAATAGAAAGGGAACTTAATTTGTGCTTCTTTAATCCACATTATTGCCTGGATGCTACAGTACTGCCCATCTTTTTTGTACTACAGTTATGTCTTTGAAAATTATCTCTAAATGAGGACTTACTAGCTATTTGAGGTATTCAAATGAAAAAGATGAAAAGAATCTGCTTGTTATTAAATCTCATCCTCAATTCCCTCTTTCTGTAACTGGTAGTCCACTAAGACTGTTTAAAAACAAAAACAAAAAAACAGAAAAAGAGAAAAAGAATTTAGTGAAGTTTATTTGTGGTGCTGGGTAGAATTTAATTTTCTGCATAATGGAAAATGTAGATGTATGTGTTACAGAAACATTGCAAAATTTTGCAGTTGTGAAGTGAGATAAATCTAGAATGTTTTAAAATTTAACCCAGAATGAAAATGTGAATAATTCCTTTAATTTCTGAAGCAGAATTTCTTTGAAATTACACAAGTCATTTATGCTGGTATGGGACAATTTTTCCAAAGAAAAATTCCTGGTTGATTTATATTATCTTTCCATCTTACTGAGACCCATGTAAAATTCTTTAATCAGATCTAGAAACGAGTAGCTATTCCGTATTTATGAAACAGCAAGACTCCATGAAATAATAAGGCAATGAGAGTTTTGAGGTGTGAGCTGTTGGCAACTGTTACTCTCTATCAGTTTAATAAGACTTTCTCAGAAATGAACAGTCTTTTCCAGTGCAGAATATAGAGTTTCTGTTAGCCCAGTACAAATAGAAGTATCGGTCGTTTTCAGAGAAAATTTTATTTCACATGCAAAATGAAATAACACAATGGTCATTAAGGTTCATGTAAAATCCGGTGAAATGACATAAGGAATGATAGATCCATGAGCTAGAATCCCATAAAATTTTCCCATTTTGCATGTCTTAGCTCTCTTGTGTCAGTCAGCTTAGACCTTAGAACACATTTCTGCTGCTTGTCCTATTTCTTTTCAGAGACGATCCAAAGGGCCAGCGTATTGGGTTTGCATGGCTGGGTTTTGGTAGCAGGGTGTGGCTGGGTTTTGGTAGCAGGGTAGGGCTACAGAGGTGGCTTTTGTGAGAAGCTGCTGGAAGCTTCCCCGTGTCTGACAGAGCCAATGCTAGTAGGCTCCAAGATGGACCTGCCACTGGCCAAGGCTGAGCCCATCAGTGATGGCAGTAATACCCCTGGAATAACATATTTAAGGAGGGAAAAAAAAATTGTTGCAGAGAAGTAATTGTGTCTAGAGAAGAGAGGAGTGAGAATATGTGAAGCCCTGCAGACACCAAGATGAGTGAAGAAGGAGGAGAAGGATCTGCTCCAGATGCCAGAGCTGAGATTCCCCTGCAGCCTGTGGTGAAGGCCATGGTGCAGCAGCTGTGCCCCTGCAGCCCATGGAGGGCCACAGGGGTGCAGAGATCCACCTGCAGCCTGTGGAGGAGCCCCATGCCTTCTTAAGTAGTGAGCCCTGTGAAAAGGGACCCACGCTGGAGCAGTTTGTGAAGAACTGAAGCCCATGGGAAGGACTCCTCTCCCTGAGGAGGAAGCAGTGGCAGAAAAGTGTGATGAACTGACCATAACTCCCATTCCTCATCTCCTTGTGCAGCTGAGGGGGAGGAGATAGAGAACTGGGAATAAAATTAAACCTGGGAAGTCAGGGAGGTCAGGTGAAGGGGTTGTTTTTTTGGCTTTTGTTTTGCCTCTTACTATACATCTCTGATTTTGATGGGTAATGAATTCAAGTAATTTCCCCAAGTGGAGGGTTTCTTATCCATAATGGTAATGATGAGTGATCTCTCCCGGTCCTTATGTCAAGGCACAAGTCTTTGATTATATTTTCTCTCCCCTGTCCAGCTGAGGACAGAATTGACAGAGCAGTTTTGGTGGGCACCTGGTATCCAGCCAGGGTCAAACCACCACAGCCAGTTAGACCAGTGTGTCAGCATTCTGCGTGATTTGGATCCCTGCACTTTGGAAACTCACCTGAACTCTGTGCCTTTCAATATCTAGATTACAAAAGAGCCATAGGGTGACAATTACTTCTAATTGCTCTTAGCAAGGGTTGGATCCAAAGCAAATGGTTTCAAAGTGTGCTTCACTGAGCTGCCTACATAAACTCTGCTTTTTGTTAGTCTCAGCAGCAGTCCCAGACACTGAACGATTCATTTGCTTCTTCCTCCACACATGTGCTGCCTTTTCATCAGCATTGGCACACACTGCACAGAGTGTGGGGAAATGCAGATGTCTGAGATAACTGGCAGTATAATAAATGGGAATTAACTGACATCAAAATGGGAATACTCAACAAGTAAATCCATGAAAACAAAGGAAGACTGACCTTTGTGAAACAGTAACAATATGAAAGTAGAACTTCTTTTTAGCAAAATCATTTTCATGACTATTTCCTTTGATGGAAACTTAGTGGAATAGAATTTATTTCTGGTAAATGAGATGTGCAACTACCCTGTTCTGTAGGGATATAGCCTTTTCAATGCTTTTGAGGCCCAGTTTCCCAGCTCTCCAAATGTATTAGTCATGTGAACTTCTCTAGTTCTTCCATGAGAGCACTCACCTGGTGTTCCTTCAAGTGTATCTAGTCCTTAATGTGCCTTTCAGGGCCTATATATGCATGGTACTGATGATCTGCCTCATAATTGACTCTATCTAGAACAGCCAAGTCTTCTAGCACCTATCAATGGTCTGCACAGCAGAGCGAAAAACATCATTACATGCACCAATGCCCAGACTCTCTCACTCACTGCATGCTTCTTTGGTACTGGGAAAGAATAGGAACATGCAGCAGTGATATCCAGCAAGGAAAGACACTGTGACTGTGTGCTATATATGTGATTTTTTTCATCAGCTTATGTAGACTGTAATGTGTCAACATGAGAACTCAAGCATGGCAGTAGATGTGGTTGTCTCAGCAATATTTGACTATACAGTACTTAAGGGAGAACAAATGAGAGAACTGTGAGATAACTTTGGTGGTGACATTGAATAAGCATAACTATTTATGGAATAAACATGAAAATGGCAGTGGACAGCTATAACAGGCATTAGCAGCATTAGTCTTTGAATCATGAGCAGCACAGTGTTATGGTTATGGCAGCAAATCCCTGAATTGTCCCAATCCAGGAAGTCTTCAATACCCCTCTCTTGGCATTTCGGGCCCACACTCCTGGCACCTGATATGTTGAGAGTCCCTAGGTGGATGTTTATCAGTGTAACTATTGATTCTTACGTGCTGGGATCTTCAACACTGACCCTCTTCTGCTGATCCTACCTTGGTAGTCTTTAGGTTGTCTTTTTATACCTTCAAGGTGCTGTGACCTAGGACCTTCTGTACTTCTCAGTATGTACTTCTGTACATTCTCAGAGAGATTACTCATTGCTTCTGTTGAGTCAGTTCAGTCTAAAGACAACTGGTCTTTGTTGGTCACCATGTTCTCACCTGCAGGTACCTACAGCTGTTTTCCAGCAGTGACAATTTTATGAAACTGTTTCTCTGTCCTCATGCCACAGCAGTCCTAATGGTGCTGTTATTGCAATATTTTCCTGTATTTTATTGATGGCCTTCAATCAGAAATTTGTTAAATTACTTTATTTTAGTTCAGCATTTCCTATACTGAGGTCTTGCATTTGTGACCAGCTGTTTGGTTAGTCCTTATCTTGCCACAGTGCCAAATATGTTTGTGTAGGGTTAATGAAGTTACATCCAAGCCAGTCTTGACTTTGAGTTCCCTGTACTTTGCTGTGATGATTTGCAGTGTTATACTGGGGCCTGTCTTGGCTCAGAGAGGCCTGGCTCAGTTTGGTTATTCTCAGCTCCCTGACACTTACCCAAGACCCCCTTGTTGCTTTCAACTGTGTGAGATACTCCTCTGCAGGTGAGGAACTTTCCATTTGTCTTTGCTGAGCTCTGTGATGTCCTGCCAGACCCCTTATCCAACCTCTCATGATCCCTCTGAAAAGCAGCCATAACTTCAAGCATATTGACTGCTCTCCTCATTTTCTGTTGCTGCTGCTTTGGTTTTTTCTCCTTTGTCCATTTTCTACATTTTTTTAATGTGTGAGACCTAAGTGATAGAGGTCAGTTTGCCTGTATGGCAGGGAAGAGTCACGGGTCCCTTTAATGTATTGGCATAGTGATGTCCCCCTGTTGTAAGGTGGGAGAGCAGCACCCTGAGATAGCGCTTGGAGCAGCAGTGCAAGATGGTAACGTGAGCTCTGGAAAAGCACGGTGTGGTGTTGGATGCCACCTTCACCGTGGGAGCTGTGGCTGCTGAGGAAGTGCTCCTGTGGTGGGTGCTGGGCTGTGGGCATGCCCACCCATGCCCTGGGAAGATTGCTTTGGAAGCACTTGGACAAGGAGCTCCTGTACTGTATGTACTTGCAATGACTGCTGAGGGCAGGGGAAATAATGGGAGCACTACCCTCTCTGAAGCCCCCTTGCAGGAACACTGGGTTGGAAATGTGTCTTCTTGATGATCTTGGTACATTTGGGCATACAGTTGGGCCAGAAGGCTCTAATGTTTGAGTGCATAGACAGGGTGTACCCTGATGTTATATTGCTTAACACAGCTCCGCTGTGATGATTCTGGCAGTGAATTTACTGGCACAAAGCTGCTTGTGCCACGGATTCAGTTGAGATGTGTAATAAGATTTCTTGGCATCAAACTGACCCATTGCTGGGACAAGATGGATATGTGAAAATGAATATTCTGTGGCACAAGAACTGCTGCCAGGACTGCTGCCATCACTCAGGATCACACAGTGACCTTGTGCATTCAGATATTAATGACCCAGTAGTGGTTATTCTTCAGCTGGTGGATAATAATTCCTTCCCCCTCCACCAACCCTGCTCTGGCTGCTGGTGATCTGACATCTGAACCACTGTGCCATGGCTTTGGGAGTGGGTGGCCTTGGCCTGTGCAAGGCTGGAGCCAGCAGTGACCATAATGGACATGACAGTCCAGCTGCCAGAGCCTCCTCCAGAGCCCTGCCGCGGCAGCTGCTCAGTACCACCAGTCAGAACACCACCATTCCATATAAAGGAGCCTCATTTTTTTTCACCCAGAGGAAATTAATATAGTAGTAAGACCACCACATTTTATTATTTTATTAATTAATAATATGTGATTATTATTAGTTATAAAACATTAATTTTGTTCAGTTATTATTACAACCCACATACATAAATGCACAGCATATTAATTATTTCAATTATGAAACCTTAAAAATATTATTATTTTAAAATAAGATAATTGCAGGTTTGGTAATCAAGAAAAAATGGAAATTTCTGGCTTATTCCAGTGAATAAAGATAGTTTAGAAATGACACTACCATCCTTAGAGGAATTGCTTATTTATTAAACATTATTAAAAGCTGCATTTCACCTTTTGAGTGCCTAAAAAAGTGAAAGTGATGTTTAAATAATACAGAAACTGAAAATCTATTGTGGAAGTAAATTCTTAATCTTGCAGCCATTAGGAGTGATTACTGAGTAAGTGCTTATGTACTGCTATCAGTATATTGTACATAATACAGATTCATAAATCTGTTGAAGAATGTAATTCATCATAACACTTATGTAATACAGGTGAGCTGATCAAAGTAAAAAATAATCCTACAAATAAAAAAATCTAAAGTATTCAAACCTGGAATAGTTCGTTGATCAGATTTGTCACCTTAGCCCACAAAAAACTGTCTGATACCATGATTTGGGCAATCCAGGGTCACTTTAAGTTTGCACTAATGGAAAGAAAAAAATATATGGAACTAGCTGGTATTTGTGGATTAATTAGTTAATTTATTATCATAATACAATTAAGATCCTGACTCAGCAAAGTATTTTTTCCAGCAAAACATGTCTTAACTTTCACCATTGTCACAAAGTAGTCACTACAGGTTCATTGCACTTTTATGTGTATAAACATCTTCCCAGAGGGCTCTTTATTTTTGATGAAAATATCTTAAAGAAAGTAATTTTTCTGCTGTCATGCTTTGGACAGAAGAGCATTATGCCAAAGCAAAAATAAGATTAAACTGTTTATCTTTTTTGATCAAATTGAAGAAAATCGAATGATTTTCTGTGATGTCCTGCCAGACCCCTTATCCAACCTCTCATGATCCCTCTGAAAAGCAGCCATAACTTCAAGCATATTGACTGCTCTCCTCATTTTCTGTTGCTAGGACAAGAAACAAGTTTGGTTTTCAAATGTTTCTGCTTTAATGAACGATGGCAGCTAAGAGAGCAAATATGAATATTTTGTAACCTTTTAACATACCAGTAATGATTTGTAAACATTGCGTTTTACCTTTCCTGTTTCAACCCTCATCGAGCATCTCTCATTTTTCAGCTTAAACATTCTTCAGAACAGGATATGTTTGCTCAGTGTCTAGAACAAAAGGGCTCTTGATCTCAATTAGGGCCTTTGGCTTCTATGGTAATCTGAGCCATTAGGGAACAACAGCCTACAAGACTGTTAGCAGTATCAGCAAGGACATTTCAAAGGCCATTAATGCCAGTTAATGTTTATGTATCATATGAGAGGCCACTATTACTATGAAGTTAAAAATGGCAGTAGCAAGATATTATTAAGCTTATAAAATTCACTTTGCATTTGTGGGCTAGTATTTTAATGGCATCAAATTACTCGTTTACAATCTGCATCTTCTGATAATACACTGGATAGTAACTTGGTAGAAGTGTGTGGGTGTCTAAAGTCACTTCTGTTTATCCTTTCCATCACCAGTGACCTGCAAACTCGAAACACAGAATCCTTTAGGGGATTCACATTTCAGAATGAAATCATTCTTGATGTATGGAATCACTCTCTGCTCTTTAAGGCTGTTATCTAATGGTTTAGGAACTGTCATTGAGGCAAAGGCAAAATGTTGTCCTTCCTGCAAAAGGAGCAGACAAATGTAGGGTTGTTAGTGTTTCATCCCATGTGCTCTGTTTCTTCTTTAGCTACAGGAAATATCTAAAATCATAGGCACTGTGATGGGAAATTCAATTTGAGATGGGTAGTACAGTGTACATAAAGATTAGAAGAAGGAAGCAAATATAAATTAATTCAAAGGTAATGATAAATAAGCAATAATGGTAAAATGATTGTCTATAAATAACAGTTAATCCAATACTGTTGTATATGCATATGCCATTTTGTGTCCTTACTGTCACCAGCTGTTGATTCTGCGACTGTGTCCCTTCCGTAAGTTCTTCTCTGCATGAAAATGCTCTCAGCATTGTTTAAAAGTCTCCAGCTGGGCTACACAGAGTTTGTTAGCTCAGGTTAAATCATGCTCATGTTATCTAAAAATTTGCAAATCTTCCAACAACCTTCTTATCATTTTTCAGATAGGTAAATAAGTTCTCATGTTGTTGATTTAATTCACTTAATGTCCCCATAGACAGGACACAGTGAGGTTGCAATTGTGCAGGGACTTAAACCAAAGAATCTGTTACCAGGCTGGGCAGATCCTGGAACTCAGATGCTCTGTGATGCACACATCATCCCTATTCTAATCAGGGTAATCACATAGGACTGAATTTCTTCATAGTTAGTGGGCTTATTTTATCTACTTTTTTTAGTGATCTTGGTTTTTTTATCTTCTGGCATGCCATCTTTGATCTTAGAAGGGTTTTCTTCCAACTTCTTTTCCAAGTTTGACTCACATCTCTGCTCTTGAGTCCCCTTTGAAGCACCACTTGCCCAGGAATCATGCCTTGTTGTGAGAACTCATTTTGAGCTCTCTTTTTCAGTTGCTAATATCATGGTTATTTTTTAAAGCAGTCATTTTTTACCCCACCTCTGATTTTTCTTTTTTTTTTTTTTTGTAAGGAGAAAATGTAATTACTTGAAGAACACAATGTAAATATCTGGCACTAGCAGCAGGCTGGGATTTATTAAAAAGCTCGGCTTCTAGGTGATGTGACAACATGTGATTTTGCAGCCCTGAATTCATCCCCTCTACTCCCTATTTTGCTGTCAGTAACATGTGACTGTGCCCTCTGTCATCATAACTGCTTTTCTGTGATAATTGTAGCTTGTTGGAGTTAGAGTCGTAGTAGCAGATAGGAAGAAACTTCCAGACTTAGACCTGTTCAGAGACAGCAAGCTAATACAATAAAGGCCAAATTTATGGCTAGGAACCTATTTTCCAGTTTTAAAGGGCACTGTCTTGTGCAATGTAGCTCATTTGGGTACTTGATGTATTCAACTTACTTAATGAGGAACGTCCTGTGAAGAATGGTACCATATATCTTATCCTTGTCTTGTTAAATGCGTCACCCAGAGGCATATTCAGAAGTCATGTAAATTTGATGAGAAGGAATTGGCTCATTTTTCCTCCTCAGTGCTCCAGATAAAACAGCTGAGAGCATAGGGATGTTATTACTAATGAAGGAATTGAAGAAGAATTTTGTCTTCATGATAAGATAGCATAAAAGAAATGAAGTACTATTTCGCTAGAGGTTTATGCAAAACTTGTAACTGCAGTATCTGAGTATCTGTTTAACAATGAAGGCTGTCTTGAAAATGGAAAGTCCTCTTATGATGATTTACAAGGTAGTAAATGAGTTGTTTCTTGCTAAAATCAGTGCCCAGAACTATAAGCCTGCACACAGCAGAGCAAGCTAGTTTGGATACTGTATTCACAGGCTGAGTTCCTGTTGGAGCAATATTAACTCTGAGAGTAAATAACTGAAAGTGTTAACTCAGAGAATAAGTCATTAAAAATGCCATTGCATGAGGTAGCCTCTCGTTAGTGTACTCCAAGGTAGTCTACATGGAAGAGTTACCACAGAACGCTGAACTAGGCTATGAAGGTTGGCTTCCCAAGCAGGTTTACCTTTAGGACACCCTAAAACGTTTTCTATCCTTTCTCTTGTAGTCTGAAATTCATCCAGCTTCCTCAATTTTTCTTCTTTAAGATAAAATTAAAGGGAAGATAATTAATTATAGAAATAGCTGTAAGCATTAGAAGTATTGATGTGATATCCTCAGATATAACTCATAAGACTCTGACATGATTTTCAAAAAGGTGTCAGTATGTCACTAAGGCTTACTCCATATTGTTTTACAAACAAGGCATTTGTATTCTCACATGTAAGTATCATCCTTTCAAGTTCATGTTTCAGGTATCATATTAATAAGATAAATTATAAAAGAGATTAATTTTGTGCATATTAGGGACATTGTAACTGTTGCCTTCTTTTACATAAAGTCATGCCAGTATGATGGTTATGAAGCCTGACTAGCAGGAAAGTGAAATGAGTTCTGTCCAACTATTAGAGCTCATTGAGCAATTAGATTAAAAATAAAAAAGGTATTCTTGCAGGTTCAGCTTTTGTTTTCTTTGGTAAAGAGAGGGAAAACAGAAGAAACTTTGAGAGCACTGACTTGTATATAAAGTATATGAGTGAAGGTCCATCTTTTGCTATGATTATTTAGTGGGTTTACATGAGATGTTTTCAAACATTCAGAGGAAGTTTTTAAAGTGGAACCCTGACATTAGTCATATAATTTTTTACTCTGAAACTGAGAGCCAGTAACTGCCAGGTGAATACAGTATTTCAGCTTACACAGGATGGTCCAAGTGAAATGACAACAAGACTTAATGCCAGAATCTCCTGAACATTTACTTTTCTCAACTGAGTGTTGAAAGGAGAAATTATTGTGTGAAACCCACCTAGATGAGGAAAATATGCTGCATGTCCTAAGGCTGATATTTCCCATGACTGGAATTTTCTTGTCAAAAATACTCCTTTAGCACCTTTTGTTCTAGCTTACAAAAGATAATATATTTCTCCTGTCTGTATTCTTAGAAAAAAAAATGATGGTGTTCCTTCACTTTGGGACTGATACTGGATGATATTGTATATAGATCAAGTCTAATGAGTTCTTTTGAGGCAGTGTAAGAAGCAGCAAGGTCACAAGGATGCTGTATTTCATAATTGAATAGCACTGTCAGTTTTTAAGCCACAAAATGATATTGCTGTTCAAGATTAACAGAGGATCCTTACAGGAGAGAAAGAAAATAAAGAGAAGAAAAATATTAAGCTTTTGGATGCCTATAACAAATGAACTGGAGTTCCTAGAGGCTGCTCTTTTTTTTTGTCAGCAGAGCTCATACCAACTGCCAATATGTCTGAGGAATGATTTTCTATTATGCACACCAAAGTCTGTGAACCAGAGCTGTCCTTTTAATATTTATACAGAAATTATTTCATTGTTTCCAGGACAATTTCCTCTAAAGCTGTCTTCAGGATTATGCCCTGTAAGATGTTTGGAAAATGCTAAGAGCAAGTAATAATTTCTTAGTGAAAGAAAGTCTTTCTTGGGGGAAATCTGTCCTGCTTTAAGAGAAGACCTACTGCCCCCCTTAGGTCTGTAAAATATAGGGGAAAAAAAGGGGGTAGATGTTGTGGAAATACAGGAGTAGTTAATTAAAATTTCTCAAGATAAAGATAAGCAATGTATTTTCACAGAATTAAGTTAGATAGGTAATACTATTTGTCTTGAAAGACAAATGAACCATTCTGCATGAGGTAATTGAGAGGTGAGTTGGCAATAATTATATGCCTGCTGAAAGGTAAATAAATAATGTATAAACATGCAATTTTAAAAATCCCTCCTGATTGGGGCTAGTACTGTGTTGCTCTTGAAAAGCTAATAAAATAAGTATCCTGGGAAGAGCACCAATAAAGAAAATACTGGTGAGTAGCCAGCTGATGAATACATGTAATGTTTGTAGTGTTTGTGATGAAAGACAAACTATCTTTTGGGCATTAATCCTCAAGTAGCTGTTACCTTGACAACTGCAGGTAATGGATGGTTGTAATATTAATCTCTCCTGATTCGCTCTTAACTACTAATAAAAAATTAGAACAGCTTGTCTTTTAAATGGCTTCTTGTGGCTTGTCGCTGTTATCGCAAGGAGAGAGAGAGAACGAACACTGCCTCGGTCCAGGAAGTAGGGAGAAGAAGCTTTTTTTATTTAATTATATATCGCTCCTTTTATACTTAGTGTTCTGGCATGGTGTAAGGTCATTGGACCTCTAGTCACCCACCTCCTAGGGTGATTGGTCAAATTCTACAACAGCCATTTCAAAATATTTCTCTAGTTAGTATCATAACAATTCTACAAACAATCTGCAGGTGCAAGATAGAAAGAATAGTTTACAGAAAACCATAATATTGTTTTGAATAGCTTGCATGGGAAAGACAGAGCTCTCACAAAATGTTACAGTCTCACAAAATACTGCAGAAAGCTGGAAAATTTCTCTGCTGCAAGCTTTTCAGCATCCACAGTGGCTTTCCAAAGATTTGGTGCTCAAGTGATGAATCTGTTCCTGAATGGCAGTTTTGCATATAGAATAGAATTTGGGGATCCTGACACATAGGAAAGACAAGCAGTTATTTATGAGGTCATCTAACTTTTTGGCTTCCTTAGTGGGAAAACTGTTCTGGAAATAAAGCATATTCTGTTTCTATGCAGTATTTTCAGTGCGGGTCCTCAGGCTATGTCTGAGCATGGCATGGTTTGTGAGCCCTCAGAAGGGATAGGGAATGGCCATTTTGAGATTTCATGCTACCCTAACAACTGGCTGCTTCCTCCTGCTCCTGCTCCTAGCCCCACAGTTAGAATACAAGCCTGTGCATGTTTCTGACCCTGCTTGTGTGGAAGTGCAGCCTCACACAGATGTAAATAATGTCATTGTGTACTATGAAGGGAGTGTCTTACTTGGAATTTGGGTGATCCTCATATGATATACAAATCAAGTAACAATGTCTGTACCTTGATTGTGCTTGACAACTCTGTTAAAGGAAATATAATATTAAAGCTTCAAATTTTCCATGTGCAGACTGATCCTTGAAGCTGTCCTTAGTGCTCCAAATTGGATTCCCAAGAAATTCATCAAGGTTAGCTTAGCAAGACTACAGTTTCCTACTTACATTGCAAACTAATATTTTTGGATATGTTGAAGTTTATAGTCAGTATACAGACCCCCTAAAAAGAATTGTTCTTTCAAATGTCCTCGGGATGTGCACGTGTTTTGTCAGTTTGTTTGTTTACTGAAAAGAAAAGGAAGTTCAGCAACAGAGATTGGATTTTGAAAGTGAACTCATGACAAGTTATACAAATATCCTTCTCGGCCTTTTAGTAGATTTTCCTCTATGAAAAATACTTGTTAAGTCATATACTTAGTTCTGTCACACTCTGATATGTATTTTGATGTTTATCTTCTCTAGCATTGAGGCGTTATGTTTTCAGCTGATGTACATCCAGTTACTTAGCAATAGAATTTAATGTCTTCTATATTAATAGGATTGTTGGAAAGTGTGAACGGTCCTTTGACAGAGCTATTAAGTCAGCCCTGGGAGCTACAGCTATTTTTATACATGAGAGACAAACAGAGAGAAGTTTAATATTGATACTGAAAATTTTATTCTGATCCGTAGCACCTTGTGATCTATGGTGTAGCCTCAGGGTATGAGCTCTACAAGCTGATCTCAGAAAATTGGGTAACTGCTTGCTCAGTTCAGGCTTTTGTCCATATATTAACTTCTTAGGGTTTTGTGCATTTCGTGTGTGTGTGTAAGTGTACCCATATTTTAAGTTTTTGTTCTAGAAAAAATTTTTCAATTCCCCTCTTTTTGACAGTAGAAGAAAAATATTCAAGGTGCAGGACTGTGAGATTATTAAAAAGCTCCAAGTCTTATTCTTGGCAGTGAAATGAAATTATGTAAGTAAACACTACTGACATATTCATCAGTTTGATTTGTTCTCTAAGACTTCATAGAGCAGTAGAAAGGCTTCAACAAAAAAAATTAAATAGGCTTTGCCTATTTAATACTGCAGCTGTTTCTGGTTAGGAGAGCTCAGCACACAGAGTTATCAAAAATGACCAACCAAAAATCGAGACACGTTCCAAAACATTGTCAGGAGAATCAACAAGGATGATTTCCGCTTTCTGCCCTTCTCCTTGTCTCCTGGGATCATGTGCCTGCCATTATCATCAGCTTTATCTGGTCTTCCAGTTCTACTAGAGATCAGATGTGCTTTGTTACCAGTGCATTGGACATTCTGGTCAGTAGGGTGATGACAACATCTATTGGTACTGAATAGCGAAAACTTGGAAATACACTGAATACCAGTTTGAAGGAAGGCTCATCCTGTGTTGTAGCAGGAATATATACAATTAGACATATTACATTATATCATTTGATACAGAGCCAGAGGAAGAGATCTTCCTCCGTGTTACAATACAGTAGAAACTGTGTAACATTTTCAGCAATTTCCTTTGCAAGAAAAAAAAATTGAAGAAGTAGTTACAGTATTTCCACTGGCCTTAATTCAAGATGGAAATAAAGAAAATTAGTATCACCTCCTTTGCTGGGTCACTGCAGAAGGCTTTCTGGCATTCTAGCAAGAGCAGTTTGGTTGCCAAGAGACAATAAGTTAATTTTGGAAGGTAATGCCCTCCAAGCAAGTAATGCCAGCATTCCACATCAGAGTAAAATCTAACGCTCTGTAGCCAGAAGATTGCCTTTTAGAAGGATTTACATCTCTACCTTACTGATAATAAACAAAGTGTGCTGCTGCATTGTCTGTTGCTGGCAGAACAAAATCCTGAGCAGTAAAATCTTAGGGTGCTGTTAAGTAATCAACATAAAAATAATGCTGCAGCAGGCTCATCTAGGTTAAGCCATCTGCTAACTAGGCTGGTACATATGTCAAATGACAGACTGCCAAAACTATTTTTCATGATCTTAAAATACAAGGGAGACCAATGAAATGTTACAAGGACAAATTCAAGATAAGTCCACAGTTAATGTGTGGCATTAATTTCACCATATGGGCCTTGGCAACTAAAGGCTTTTGGGACACTAAACATTTACTGACGCTGTTAAAGTCTATACATAAAACCATACTGACATCTCAGAATGGAAATAGCAGCAGAACAACATAAAAGAAACACAAGATGTATCTCTGACGGTGGTGCCACCTATAGCAGTACAGAAACATTTCTCTTCAGTCTAGCTGCAAAACTGAATCCTCATATATTCAAGTTCAAAGTTGTCAGAGTTATGGAGAACACATGGAAGATGAATATTTGAGACAGGAATCACTCATGAAATCATTTGAGCTTTTTGGGATGGAGATGGGATACATAATCATAGGGATTAGTCTGAACTGAAAATCTTTTGATTATCTGGGAGAATGGGTAAATAGGCACATGGATTGCAATGGTCAGCACGTGGTCAACTCTGATGTTGAACAATTTTGACATATTCTGCTTAGAGAAACTATAGAAAATGTCTTGTAGGATGTGTGCACTTCTTAATCTATTCATATTTCTATGTTCTTACCTGCCTCTAAAGATGAGTTGGAAAATGACAGGATTTTATGGTGTCCCTGAAAATTAATAAAATTTTATCAATCCAGTGTTCCTATTGATATTTTCCTCAGATATAGAAGGATTTATGAAGAAAAAGCCTCCTCAACCTGAAGAAAAGCTGAGAGTGTAGCATGCAGGCAAGGAATCTAGGCACTTCATGGAATCAAGCCTTGCCAGCACCAGGAGATGTATGAGAGGAGAAGGCATCCCTTGCTCCACTATATATTTAGCTATGCAGTGCAGGAGAAGGAGATGGAATAAGGAAATAATGTGAGAATGCGAGAAGAGGGTGGTGGCAGGATTAAAAAAGCAAAAAAGTACTAAATATAAACTGGAGAAGGGCTTAAAACGTTAAGAGTAAGAGAGATGTGGAGAGTAGTGGTAGAGGGAAAAAGTAACTTTTGAAATGGAAAAGTAAGTCCAAAATCATGACTTTCCTTAATTACCTATATACTATGTAGGAGAACAGACTAACCTCTTCTCCTGCTTATCTGCACTCTGTATTTTCCATTTTTAATATATATATATATATATATATATATTTTTTTTTTTA
>VZTH01004823.1:316013-423711 GCA_013397815.1 Aleadryas rufinucha | reverse complement strand
AGGACTACCCCATGTTGTGGCCCATGTGATCCCATATCCATGGGAGAGGTGTTTTCCTGGTAACAGCTTTATTCCCGGGCGGGGAGCTGTTGTACTGGGGCTGATAACGGTTTTGGAAGACCACGGACTGCAAAGGAAACCTCTTTTCTCCTTATTCAGTAGAAAAGACTCTTAATTGTGAATACTGACTAAGAATTATGTAATGTTATCTGTTGTGCTGGTTTAGGGAAGAAGAAAGGAGGAGGGGGGTGTGAGAGTAAAAAGAGGGATTTTGCTTTGATTTTCTTATTATTTTCTTTTCTCTTTTAATTCTGTTAATAAACTTTTCATTTCCTTTAAGTTTGAGCCTGTTTTGCATTCCTCCAAATCTCCTATCTCACAAAAGATAAAGAGATGAACTGAAACCACTACACAAATTGGTGTTTCTGCCCGGTTTTGATTCCAAACCCCTACAGAGCTTCAGTTGAAAAATTATAATGGTCCACACATCCAGAAAGAATGAAAACTATCTGACAGAATGCTAAAGAAAGCCAAGTTCATAATGAGGTAATATCTTTTATTAAAAATGGGAAAGTACAATTGTGTCTATATATCATCATTTTAATGTATAGTCTAAAATACCCATTTTAACTTCAAAATCTTGAAGTCTGAATCTAGTAATTACATTTTCATTCTTAAAATTATTGCAATTTTCACAAATAATGTGGCAATTTTCACATTAATTATGATGTAGTTATTTAAGCTTCTGTTCTTGGTGTATCTTGTGTTGCAAACACATTAAAATAAATAAGAAAACATTAAATTTCTATTTGTAATAGACTTGTGAGTTTTCAACTGATTTTTGTACTAGTGTAACCATGGTGGCTATTCCTACATGAAAAAAGAATAAATTTATGATTCTTGTTATTAAAATGCCTTACTCCAGCTAAAGATTTTAGCCTAGAAATTACCAGTTCAAGACAAAGATTGCCACTGCAGCTAAATTGACAGCTTTTATAGAAGAGATGGAGTTTGATAGATAGCAATGAGGTTATTGTCATGATGCTGTTTGGTCTGCTGGATGAAACAGGACATAGGACTGTCCTGAATTATTTCCTGTATGAACTGGGGGGAGTGGGAGGGTGTGAGATCCAGTTATGAAGGTGGACTACAGCCTACAGGAAATGCCATGTGACTACTCTCCAGCATTTTTTTATGGTGTGTGCATAACCACTTTTGGGCCCAGACAGATGAATTATTTTACCTTAGGCATCCAACCAGTGCTGCTGTGTCAGATGTTACAGGGCCTGCTCACAAGCATTGCTTGGATGCTGTTTTGATCGTGAATGTACATGTTGTGTGAGCACTTATACAAAACTTGGAACCCCACAAGGTTTTTAGGAGGAATAAAGAGTCTAATACCCTTTACATTCCCCATCAAACTAAAACCAGGTTCCTTAACTTCCACTGTGGAGTCTCCCCACTGTGAAACCTAGGGACAAATCACCATTGAATATACAATCACCTATTGTCCTTGTTGTACCAGAAGAGAGAAAACTTAAGCGAGCTGATAGAAGTGGCTAAGCTTACATGAAACTCTTGTATTAGAGCAGCAGTTGATGGTGGACTTCAGGGTGGCTTTCAAAGGATTTTGTTTTGAAATTCAGCTTGTCCTTATTTAGATGGGGGGCTTTTAAGTTGAGAAAGGGAAATCACATGGTAAATGGTGCTACAAATTGTCCTCTTTCTGAAACAGTCTAATCCCAGGTTGCCAGTACCGTCTCTTGGCTCGCTCAGCTATCATCAACTCTCACACTTGAATGAAAGCCCAGGACTTGTAATACTATAACAAAATACTCATGATGTTCTGATGTTAAACGGATATTAGCTAAACCTCCTCCACTCCATTTTTCATCTCCTTCCTTTCCACTTTGTGTCTTCATTATTTTTCCAAATGTTATGGTTCTTACAGGCCATATGGTTCATGTTTGTAGGTGTAATGCCAAAGATAAATTTTCCTGTGTTTTTAAGTACATTTTAGAACATTTTCATAATGTTAAATAAACCTAATAGGGCATAATTCCATCTTCCCTTTGAAGTCACTTTAGAGCATCTAAATGTTGGATTTATTTGGCCTTCCCTTCCCTTTTGGGTGTTATATCCATAGTAATTTTTAGCTTCTTCCCTCTCTTTTTCTCATGAACTTCTTACAGACTACTGTAGAACCAAAAAAAACCCCCAAACTGTTGAACATTCAGAACTGCTATTGGTTATTTTATTTTATTATTTAAAATTATAAATTCATATATTTAAGCAGATTAATGAGACCAAACTCACCTTGAGTATAAGTGTTCTGTAGTTATTATTGGAGATTATATTTCTGTTCAATAGTTATACTGGAGAGGAATTACTTGCCATGTCCTCTATGTTGGGCTAAAATCTGTTGCCTTTAAGATTGTAAGAAGTTTACATTTTACTTCCACGGAGGCAGGATATCATTCATTAATTTCTGAAAATTAAATATTTAAAAGTAAGATTTGCCCTAGGAATGTAGCATCCACCAAAAGCCTGCCATGGAAATTATGTGGCAGAACAAACCCTGAACATAAAAGAAGTTGTGGGTACTAGGAGTTGTAAGAGCAAAATTCTCTCCTCTGCTCTAATACTGAATGATAATTTACAAAAAAAAAAAAAAAAAAGAAATTGGTCTTTCCCTGTTAATGTGTAAATTTCTAATGGAAAGGTATATAAAATAATTAGAAAATCCAGAGAAACTTGAATATCTGAAGCAATTTTATTAGTAATACCGGAGTCATGTATTATGGGGTAAGAGAGTAGTTTTGCAATGGGAATGGTAATTTTTGATAAAATGAAGTTGCCAGCAGAATAGTAACGAATCCTTGTAGAAGAGATTATTTCATTATGATCTGCTAAATTTTGCTCCTTTGACTTGTCTGGATTTAAATTTCCACTTGACATAATTTTGTTCAAGTATTATCCAATATATTTAAATTAATAAAGAGCTAGTTGAATCCCAGCCTTTCAGAAGAAAATAAATATCATTAGCTACAATCCTTTAAACAGTGAATCAAGGCTTCCTCAGCTAGCAGGAAATAATATTAATTATCATGGCTTATTTTTTTACATCCACCTGACATAAAAATTGCTTTTAAATAAGAAGATGGTAGATAATATATAATGACCTGTTAGTATATTAGGATGGCTACTGTTTTAGGGGTAGCAATAAAATTAATGAATAATTTTTTATCATATTAATGTATTTAAAGATATTTCTCCTGCTGATCTTCAATCTTGTACTAATCATAGTTTGTCCAAGTAAAAGAATTTATTCTTTTCAAAGTGCAAGTATAAAATTTAAGAGACAAATCAGCTTATCCTTGGCTTCCACAGAAAGCTACTTATTTTGCCTCATGCACAGTGCAGGACATGTGCACTGAAGATGCAGTTTGCTTTTGCCATATAATGCCAAGCTTCCAAGCAAAAAAAAAAAAAAAAATTACAATTCTTATTTAAATTTGATACAATTTCTATGTTGTTATTCAAGACACATTTAGAAATATTGCTGACCCCAGTGTAAGATTTGTGCAACCTAAGAGTACTTTGATCCAAATGTAAGCCGATATAGAGAAGTTTTGCAAGCCTGACAAGTGTAGGGTGTAGGGAAATTCCTGATCCCCAAATTCCAGCCTGATTATGGAACTACTAGTTTTATGACAGCCAAGGAACTGCAACAGGAATGAGTGATCCCTTGTTTTATATTGGAATTTTCTGCCAGTGGTTGCAGTGTTTGGAAACATTTTGTTCATTAAATTTCTCTGGAGTCTCTCTGGAAGTAGACTGAAAATCAACTCATTCTTTAATCTGTTTGCAAAAATTATACTTTTCTCTGGGTTCTACTTCATTTTTGTATTTAGGGATATCACCAAAATTTTAATGCATAAAAAATAAAAATAGAGAAACCATGAGGGTTTCAAGGATTTATTATAGTTATTGAATATCCTCATGTACATAAACAAAAATAAGTGACTAAGTTCAGTAGAGGAACTGAAGACAATTGATGTGCTGTCAACTGCAGTATATCAAAACTGGTGTTCAGTGGATAATTCTTTTGACAATTTTTTTTTTTAGTCATGGAACTCTGGGTAGCAGGTCAGAAACAGCGACGGTTATTTGTCTAAGCACAAAATGTATTTGTAAATTGTATTAGGTATTAGGACAAAGGCAAAATGCCTGTCAATCACACAAACACACATATTTATCCCACTGTTCTCAGTGCAGCTCTCTCAGGTTTACAGTGGGATAGGTAGGGTACAGGTGCTGTATAAGCAGGATTAACTCACAGGAATATTAGACATTAGGCCTTATTTCTTCTCATTACTTGGGGGCCTAAGGGAGCCGTGTAGGTATAATGAGAGCAAAGACACTAGATAATTTTAATGTGCTTAAGTATCTCCATTCCAGAAGAATCTATTTGGTTTTATTACAGATACAGTATGCAATTTAGGTGCTAATAGCAGCATTGAGCCTTGAAATTAAGCAACACAGCTAAGGGCGGGCTGTGTGGCAAAATGTGTTTCATGTCTGTAATTACAGAATTCAAAAACCTTCTCTTCCCTTGAAATCTCTTAAAGATTGCCATCTAAAGGGTAATTTCTATAACTGAGTTGAATACTGCATATTTTCAAAACTCGTGTGGGAGAATCACAGTAATGTAAGAAACAGTAACTCTAAGATTGCTATAGTTATAATTATTTTGCAAGAATCACCTTTTCCCCCAGGAAGGCAGCAGTGATCATGATGCATCCTCTAGAAAGATATCCAAATGTTTCTCAGTGCATATCACCTGCAGCTCTAGGTCTAATTACTCGTTTTCACTATCTTCTTGTAATAGCATTTCTGTTTCGCAGAAGGCTGAAGATAATTCATGAAGGAATTGTCTTCCAATCATGTTAACATCCATTCACACAGCTGCTTAAAAGGATTTTAACAAGAGATGCTTATTCGCTAGGATGCCTCAAAAAATTGGATTCTGCAAAATGTACCCATATGAAAATCTTCATGCACATGAGAAGCTTCATTTGAACAGTGACTATCATTCAACAGTTACAGAGCTAAGTTCATGACTTCAAAACTTTTTAGTTCCATAAAGTTGATAGTTATTTCTCTGGTGTTGGTAATTATGACTTCAGGATGGTTGAAGAGGAGCAAAGCATAAATCCAGGCTTTCAAAGCTTAATTCCACAGCTTCTAAATTCTTTCAAATAAAAAAATCAGCAAAATATTTCCCAATGTGTTTTCATGTTGGAATATTGTATTTTCCTTTGGTCATTAGATGCGGTCTTGTGCCCATACTGTAGGATTGCAAGACACTAATCAAGAGTGTTGTGTGACCTCTTGGAGAAGCAGTAGGAAGGAATCTGCTGCCTCCTACCCAATCCTTCAATGAAGGTATTCTGAAGCCCAATACAGTATTTCATTTCTATTTATGGATTCTCTCACTTTGACTGGGAAGTTGCTCTTAGATCTGTGGGAGGAAACAGACATTTTGTGACATACACATTTTTGAGAAAAGCCATGAGAGCCTATTATTTCTGTATAGTGAGTATAGACACAACCAGAAATGGGATCTAAATCCCATAATGTAGCCTGAGGCCGGTTCTTTTTAGGGATGTATATGTCAGAAACATGTGACAATAGGGAAATGAGATGAAATGCTGTGTTAGAGTTGTCTCTGTTATTCACTGCTAGTTTGGCTTGCAGTGTGTCTGTGCAGACGCTTTAGTTGAGATGACAGTCATGGGAGTACAGCTGTTCTGCTTTGAGGGACAGCTCATCAGGAGGAGACAGATGCTCTGAGCTGGAGCAGAGCCTGAACTGTGGGCCCAGCTGGATGCTAGCTGGCTTCTTGCTGGTCAAACATCTTCTCAAAGTCAGGCATACTTTGGAGGTGCAGCGCAGAGACACAGATGTCTGAATAAGCTCAGCCAGGCTCCAACTTGGAGTATTAGCTGGAGTTCAGGGCTGGCCCTTGTAGACCTCCCAAAAGAGCATTCAATAGTGACAAACCTGAAGCTCAAAGAGGGACAAGAACAAAGTTTCTTTGAGGGAAAGGAGATGACAGTTTCTTTCTGGGCACTTTGCTTTTCAGCTTAAACAGTGATGTGCTAATGCCTGGAATAGGCTTGAGGCAGCACTGTGGCCCCAGTCAGTGTTCTGGGAAATAAAATGCCATGATGTCCAAGTGACTCTGTGACAAAGCTGGGCTTGTGTGTTACTCATGCACATCTGTCTATGTCCTGAACTCCAGAAGCTACCCAGGCAACTCCCTATGTAGGTAAAAAGTAAATGATCCTTAAGGAGACAAGAATTCTACAGCAAATCAGGGAAAGGGTTTACTGGTTATATTGGTTGTGGATGAGGATGGGAGGTAGAGTTTTTTTAGTAACTAAAATATTTTAGAATAAATGTGTTTGTTCTTTTTAAGCACAATATATTGTCTGAGAAAGCCAAGTTGCCTTCTGTGTAGAAGTTGTGTGGGAGACCTTTTCTTTTCATTTACCACTGGTATTTAATGGCATTAGATAGCATTCAGACACAATTGTCACTGATTTGCTTACATATTCTGGAGACTAGAGGAAGTACCAGATGAGCAGTGAGGCTCTGTAGTATGCAGATGTTATGTATTTGCCTTGCTGCTTAGCTTGAGCACTGCCAAAGTTTCTTTCGGGACTTTCAATAAATTGCTAGTGTATGTTATAAAAACCTTTGATATGAACCCATTAGTAATTCCCAGACAATGTCCAGTGAGGGAAACCCCTAGGATTTCTTAAAATTAAAATACTGCACAGAGGATTGGATGAAATATTGTAAAAATCCTTTGGAATATTATCAAGAACTTTATGATACAGACCACCTTATGATATAGACTATTGACACCTTTCTTTTTTTCCTATGAAAAAACATTTCCTATTTTCAAGTAATAATTGAATATAATATGTAAATTTGGTCCTTTATTGTACGTTTAGAAGTGGCTGTGTAGTCTCCATCACTAGCAGGACTCCAGCAGTTCCTCATCTCCCAGAAACAGAAACATATAGCTCATACCTGAAGTATGGTTTAGAAATTGAGATATGTTTCCCTGTAAAGTTCATTTTTGCCACAAGTTAGCTATAGCTCCCTCATTATCTCCTGTTTCTATAACCTTCTTTACCTCTTTACTCTGTCTCCATTCCAGAGGACTTTTTGAGTATAACCTGTTGAGACCCTTTCCTCAGATTCAGAAACAGCTGCTTCACAAATTAGTAATTGTCACAATTCTTACTGAGAAGTTGTTGGGCATCAAAAAAAGGCTGTCCTACTCATTGTAGACATGCAAACCATAGCATATTGCAATTAAAAACTTCCCCACTGCTTCTCTCCTGTGGAAAATGCTGTGTGTGCAGCAGGTAGGCTATCAAGGAAAATTAGTCATATTAGGAGTTTTGTCTGCTTTAGTTGAGACTGGGCAAAGAAAACTTTGGCTTGAATGGTAGATGATGTGTAACATACAATTTCTTCTTCTGTTTAAGGAAAAATAAATACCAATAGCCCATCAGTTCCAGACTAGTCTCGGAAAAAGGTCCAAGGACTTTCATGTCTCCTGTAGTGAATTACATATTTATGTTCAAATCTGTTGGACATTAAGAAGAAAAAAAACCAAAACCATTTGTCAGAAATGTCAGTTTCTATTCAAGAAAGCTTCATCACAGTTGTTACACTTCTATTACTCCTCTGCATGCCAAATCAATCAGAAAAGCTTGAAAAAAACAATCAAACACATTCTTAAAAGATTATTCTTGTTTGCATTAGTCTCCAAGATTTTTCAAATAGCAAAGCCCACATTAGGATTTTTCTAAATTTCTGTTTATGAGGCTCTCTTGTGTTAGATTTAAGTAGGCTACATACAATAGGTTTTTATTTTTTGTAAAGTACTTTGAAGCCAGTCAAAGCCAGACAATGTAATTAGTATTTCTTATTCCCTGGACAGTCCCAGTAAGGCTGTTGCTACCTTTGATAGCATCATGGAGAGTGACTCAGATACACTTCTAGATAATTTTCCATTGAAATTGGATGCATAATTTCTATTATAAAAAAAGGCAGATAATTAATGGCTCTGATTTGATTTAAAATATTTAAGCCTTTTTAACTCTTTCAGATAATTTTACAGAAATAATAAAATGAAAAGGAAGTGTAAAACGCTTAATTGCTGGATATCAATTATAAAATGATTAATTTTTCATTAGGATGCTAATGTGAGCTTTAAGAAGCAGCTTAGGTAGGGGACAAGATAGAAAATTTGACCAATACTCTGGCAGAGAACAGTTTGAAGACAGAAGGCAGTGTCCCTTAGCAAAGAGACTTTGGCTAGGAATGGCGATGAGTTTCTTCCTTAAGACAGATACAGTGCTTGTCATTGAAAGCTCTGCTCTTTTAGACATTTATCTGTCTCATGGCACTAACAGTTTGGCATCTGCCACAGCTCATCCATATGGTGAGATTTAACCACATAAGGATGGCATTCATGGAAGATAGCACATAGCTCTTGTCCTCAGCTGGCTTCTGGAAAATGTGAATAATGGGGTTTGTGGTTTTAGAAAAAAAAAATCTACCTTTTCCTAGGAGTTAGATTTCCAAATCTGAAGTATTTGGCTCTTTATCTACAGAGAATTTTCTGGAAAAGTCTAATGCTATTGTTTCAGAAATTTAGCCTTATATTCAGGGGTTCAATAAAGCTGTCTTCCAATGCTCTTGTCTGACACAGAGAGCTTGTGCCTAGGTCTAGAGTCTCCCTGAGGCTCAGTGCGAAGTTTCCTAGGTTGGAATTTGTGAGCTAGCTCAAATGGTGAATTTGGGCTATCTATGAGTGTGGATGTCCTTGGTAAGTAAATTACGCCCTCTTCACTGCAATTCTGCTCAAGATGGTGAACAAAAAGGTTAGATACGGATGTCAGAGCCGTTAGGGACTTAAAAACACATCAACAGGCAGACAAGGCTAAAGCGAAAGACTTGGATCCCATGAGTAATGGCCGTTCCTGAAAATGCAACCTTACACATTTGTGGTAGAAAGCGAGGGTTGAAAAAAGTAGCCTGAGGCTGTAGAACAGAAGGTTGTCCCTAAGAAGCCACCAAAGGGAGGGGAAGCTATAAGAGAACTGTTGTCTCAGATGTGAAAAATAGGGATTTTTATTTGCATCTACAACAGAGCTTTCTTTTCTCTTCAAAAATTTTGAAAATTCACTAGAAGATGAGAAAATTCACCTTCTTTTGTTTCTTTCTTTCTGTCACTGATGCTTCATGCTTAGTGAATGTAGCTGTCTACAGTGAAATTACTCATACATCTGTAGATTGCTTTGTAAGGGGACATCTTTCTGACTAAACTACTTTGAACACTAATGACCAAAGAATGTAGTATTTCAACATGTTTCTGTTCTTCTTTTCTTTGATAGAACCACAGAATCACTAAGGTTGGAAAATACCTCCATGATTATGTCCAACCATTAACCCAGCACTACTATATTTACCATTAAACCATATCCCCAAGTGCCACATCCACACATCTTTTGGACATTTCCAGGGATGGTGATTCCACCACTTCCCTGGGCAGCCTGTTTTAATGCTTGACCACTCTTTCAGTGAGGAAATTTTTCCTAATATCCAATCTAAACCTATGCTGGAGCAACTTGAGGCCTTGTCTTTTCACTTGTCACCTGGGACAAGAGACCAGCCCTGACCTTGCTACAATCTCCTTTCAGGTGGTTGTAGAGAGTGATAAGGTTCCCCCTGAGCCTCCTTTTCTCCAGGTTAAACACCCCCAGCTCTCTCAGCCAATCCCCGTAAGACTTGTGCTCCCGACCCTTCACCAGCTCTGTTGCCCTTCTCTGGACTTGCTGCAGCTCATCAATGTCCTTTGTGTAGTGAGAGGCCCAGAACTGAACACAGGATTCGAGATGTGGCCTCACCAGTGCTGAGTACAAGGGGACAATCCCTGCTCTGGTCCTGCTGGCCACACTATTGGTGATACAGACCAGGAGGCCATTGGCCTTCTTGACCACCTGGGCACACTCTGGCTCATGTTCAGCTGCTGTCGCCCAGCCCCCCCAGGTCCTTTTCTGCTGGGCAGCTTTCCAGCCACTCTTCTCCAAACATGAGTGTTGCATGGAGTTGTTGTGACCCAAGTGCTGGATCTGGCACTTGGCCTTTTTGAACCTCACACCACTGGCCATGGCCTGTCAATCCAGCCTGTCCAGATCCCTCTGCAGGGCCTTCCTGCCCTCCAGCAGATCAACACTCCTGCACAACTTAGTGTCATCTGTGAACTGACTGAGGCTGCACTCGATTCCCTTGTTCAGATCATCAGTAAAGATGTTAAACAGGACTGGCCCAACACTGAGCCCTGTGGAACCCCACTAGGGACTGGCCACCAAATGGATGTAACTCCATTCACCACCACTCTCTGGGCCTGCCCATCCAGGCAGTTTTTCACACAGTGAAGTGTACATCTGTCCAAGCCATGAGCAGCCAGTTTGTCCAGGAGAATGCTGTGGGAGACAGTATCAAAGGCTTTGCTGAAGGCCAGATAGACAAACATCCACAGCCTTCCCTCATCTGCAAGGCAGGTCACTGTCTCATAGAAGGAGATCAGGTTTTTCAAGCAGGACCTGCCTTTCCTAATCCCATGCTGGGTTGGCCTGATCCCCTGGTTGTCTTGTATGTGCCATGTGATGGCACTCATGATGATCTGTTTCATAGCCTTCCCTGGTACCAAGGTCAGGCTGACAAGCCAGTAGTTCCCTGGCTCCTCCTTCTGAACTGTCTTGCAGATGGGTGTCCCATTTACTACATTCCAGAAAATGGGGCCCTCTCAGTTAGCCAGGATTGCTGGTTAATTATGGAAAGTGGTTTGATGATTGGCACTTCCACCAGCTCCCTCGGTACCTTTGGATGGATCCTATCTGTCCCTATCTGTCTGCGTTGGTCTAAGTGTTGTAGCAGGTTGTTGACCAGTTCCCTTCGGATCATGGATTATGGGCACTTCATTGTGCTTCCTCTCTCTGTCTCCAGCTCTGGGGGCTGGGTACCCCAAGGACAACTGGTTCTACTGAAGGAAAGACGTCACTATGTACATCAGCCATTTTCTCATCCTTTGTCACTGTTTCCCTCTGCATCCAGTAAAGGCTGGAGAGTCCCCTTAGCCCTCTGTGTGTTGCTGATTCATAGAAACATTTTTTGTTGTCTTTTATGGCAGCAAAGTTCTAGCTGAGCTTTGGCCCTTCTATTTTTTTCCCTGTATAACACCACAACGTCCTTGAAGTCCTTCCAAGTTGCCTGCCCCTTCTTCCAAAAGTGATACAAATGAATATTCCAACAAAAGAATAGACCAAACTTGCCACATCAACTCTCATGGCAGCAAAGTCACTTCTTTAGGTCAAGCAGCAGCATCCTTCTTACAGCCAAGGAAAACAACTTCCTCTGTCTAGCCTTTATGGATGTTATATTTTCTTTTTTGAGATGGTCCTTTCTAAGAAGTATATGTGTACCACTTCCCCTTCCTTCTTTGCTGGTAGGCCTATGTAAATGTTTCTCATAGAGCAGAGCCAGCTCTTCAGGATCTATAAAGAGGCATATTTTACAAAGGTGTATATTGGCTTATCAAAAGTTCTGAAACGATTTTTGTTCATCTGAGGGACACATTGATTGGAGATGGCAAAGAATGCCTTCTTGTGTTACTGTAAATGATTTATGAACCCTGGGTTTTCATGGCATGTTAAAAATTCATATGAACATTAGATTTAAAATTTAATTATCTGAAAACTAGCTGAAGCACTTCTTCAGGCTTGTAATTGGGCAGATATATAGCACTATACACAGCAAGGGACACTTGGGACTTGTGTCCAGATCATCAGATGTATTATGTAGCCTACTCTCATTGACAAAGAGTCTAAATTTGGTACTTGAATAAACAACCTGGTATCTCCCTTTAATCATCCAAATACAGAATATGTCAATAATTTATGTTTACTCTCAGACAGCCTGATTTTGCTAAATTTCTTTAGACACATTTGTATCGGTAGCCAGTAACAACTAACTTGACTAGGAAGCACTACTAAATGTGAGTGGTGATAGTGAAATCTGACCCTGCATTTGCTCTTTGCTATCTTTCTGGTTTTGGAAAAATTATAGAACAGTTACCTTGCGCTTAATTATCTTTCTTACTCAAATCACACAGCTTTGTTGGGGCTATATTCCTCTTACTTGACTAGAGTCATCTGAGCACATTATTGAAGCACACTAAACATGTGCTCCAATTTAATTTGTTGAATTGGCTTTTTAGCAGACAGTATGAGGAACCCCTGGAAGGCAGATCATCCCACCTTTTAAACAGTGTGACAAACTGCCTGTCTCTCTTTCCCGGCTATCCATATGAGAGTATGGACTGTTAGGTAGGCAAGTACACCTGGTCAGACAGGGAGTTTAAGGGGTACCAAGTTAACAGAGATGAATCCATCAGAGATGTCTTTTTTTTTCTTTTTTTTTTTCTTTTTTTTTTAATTGAGAAATCAGAAAGGGACCTATATGCTCCTATTTTTTTGTATAATAGCAAAATATTGGCAAGGAAACTGTTAAGGAAAGATTCTGCTAGTATTCTCTTAAATTCCTATCAAAATAAAATTATTGACAATGGAAGTAAACAGAGTGATCCAATCATCATTTAAAACTTTAACCAAGATGGCAAATCAATTTTTTTTTATGTGTGCTTATGGGATTTAATTGGCTAAAATCACTTCTCTGAGATTCCTAGAATAAGAAAGCTAATAAACTGAAAAGCTTCAGTGTTGCCAAAAGGAGTAGGTCTTTAAGCATTTGGTTTGAGATTTTGTGTGGGCTAGAGGAAAACTCGGAGTTATATTGTCTTAACTGTACTTACATTTGAAATCCTAGGGATACAGTCTTCTAATAAAAAGGTGTTATAGCTTTGAAGGAGATGAAATAAAGGAAAATTAAACTATTTACAAATAAAGCTTTCTTGCATAAAAGAGAGAAAGCAATAACTGATATGTGTAATGTAAATATTTACATTTCAAATGTTCTCTGCCAGACTTTGTACAAAATATCAAAATTCAAAGATATTTAAGTTAATTGTTTATCTTATTTCAGATGGTGAAGAGTTGCTCCTTGTTGTACAGGTGAGCATGAAAATCACAAGTATGCCTCTAAGTAGAAAGGAATGCACCCAGTTCTGTAATATAAATTTATAGCTCTTGGTTTGATGGTCATTTAAGGCATCTCTTGCTAAGTAGGGGCTGCTTGTGTAAGAGGAAGCTGCAGGTAAAGGGAGGTATCAGATACTGCACCTTAGTTCTCAGAGAAGATACTGTGGTTGTCACAGGACTGGCAGTTCTTGTCCTCTTGGCTGATGATCTTGTAATTTTTGATGTTGTCTTCTTCTCCATGGAGCCTTGTTATCTCTGAAAGGAAGGGTTACCAGCTATGAGTCTGTGCACTTACACCTCCTTTGAGGAAACAAGGGTCATCAATGAAGCAGCACAACACTGGCATGTACTGACCAACCTTCCTAGCAGCAAGAATCAGTTTGCTAGATGTAGCTGCCTTTGTGAAGACATTATAAAGGCTACAGTGTTGATTAGAAGGGCCTCACTGTAGGTGAGAATCTTGTCCCTGTGTCTCCTTATCTTTCAATGTTCTAGTGACAGCCTTGGACTAGGAATGTAAAGTCTACTCTCTGGAGATCAGGGATCTCCTATCAGGATAATGGTCACTAAGAGTGGAGAACGTTACATGAAGAACGTGCCTGCCACTGACCAACAAGAGGTTTGTGTTTCGGACCAATAATTTTTCTCTGATTGAGGCAAATTCTTTCAAAATTTGCCATCTCTCCTCCTCAGAACAGACAAACAGGTAGCCATTACTGAAATATAAGTTTTTTTTCTTTAGAGCCCTGAAAATTCTCAGTAGTAAAAGGTATACCACAGGAATATGTTCCCTTTTCCCTGTGTACAGTCACTTCAGAAATACATGCTGCCTGAACTGGGAACAGCCAGTCTTTTTTGAGTTAGGCCTATGCAGAGCAGAATGTAAAGTTTGCATCAACCTTGGAGTGATCCTTTGCTCTTAACAGCTGTATGTCCTGAAGGCACACCAACATGAGTTCTGAAAGGGTTTGTTCATATGATCTTCCTCCATCAGAGTACCAGCTTCTCACAAGACTGCTGAATAAGGTCACCAATACTCATGGAAAGGTTTTAGAGTCTTAAGGATATGTTTAAAAGGTGTGACACAACCTAGCTTTCTGCCATAATGCAGAATTCAGCTCCTACATCCTGGGGTAGTGGGCCTTTTGGGCTGGGGAGTCCACTAAGCTGATCTCCAGACTCAGATAATAGGTTGAAGTGTGAGAGCTGAGCTAAACAGACAAGGCAGAATCATGGGACTACTGACTGATCTGTACCCCTCATACTACTCATATGCTTGCAGAGTGATTCAGATGCTTAGATGATGAGTACAGGTTGAGAGTCTGTGCAGAACAGAAAAATACGGTTAAATGAACAAATGAGACACATATACAAAGCAAAAACATTTCATTTGTAACAATACAAAACAGAAACTAGGGCAAATATCATGACTCTTGGAGAAGAGCACTGAAAATTTCTGATAAATGTTTGTATCTATTATTAAAATATGATCTACATATAGATATAATATAAACAAAACTGTGGAGTAATACAAGACAAGAACTACTAATGCTGCAAAATAGTATTAAACTCCAACAAATTACATGTTTCCAAAAATATTTTAAGTTCATGTCTATATAGTATACCAAGGAAAGCAAGTCAAATTTCCAGATGGGCTGATTGTAAGTATTTATCAAAGCAGCACAAGAATCTCAAGGGGCACTTCACATTAGTAGCAAGTGCAAAATTGGGAACGGAGTCTGGTCTTGTGATTCTTACTCTGAATCAACCAAAAAGAACACTTTTTTTTTGAAGTTAAGACTCATAAATCCTAACATCCCTATATTTTGCTATCTGACCTGCTTTCTGAACTCCAGTCTAAATAGGTCTCATATTGACTTAAGGGATATCTAGATATTCACTCAAATTAAGACAGTAGGATTCAGTTCAATGGTCTAAGTCTAGATTTCAGTGCCATTTGTGATGACCTAAGGGATCCTGCCAGGCTTCCACACTTCTGCAGAAGAGTACAGGTCTTACACAGTTCCTACATTGTATTTTCTGGGTTTTGGGGATATTTCAGATGCACAGTCTCCTCTCTGTAGCCATCTAAGCTGAGATACCTTCATCTGTGAGGAAGTACTTGTAACTTAGGTTATATAACTAAACATACTTTCAAACAGATGGCTCAGCAGAGTCCATTTGTCTGATTTAGTAGGAATTGTATATGCTGTGCAAGTGCAGATATGTGGTTAGCAAGCTCTAAAAATCTTTAATGTGGATGCAGAACTAGTGCACAGCTACGTGACAAGTGTGATTGGTAGTGGTTAAACAGGTAGAAGCCAAACAATTTACTGTGTAAGCGTATCCAGAGAAGGTAAAGAACTTCCCCACTCCCCGTCCCTCTGAATGCAGTAACACTCAGCATTCTGGCCCTTACCAGACATTTCCCTTCAGGTCTTTGTTGCAATTCCTGTCAAAATACAGAGATACCAACCTAAAGTAAACTTGTACTCAAGAACACTTTACACAGCTTTTCTGTTTAAAGATTTTGGGAGTACTGCATTTTAACCATGTCTTTCTACTGCTTATGCCAGGTGCTTTTCCTGCCACTGGTCACTCTCTTGAGGCCTAAATGCTCCAAGTGAGATCAATGGAGGAACATGTTCATTTCTCCCTGCTGGCGACAACAGTATGCTTCCAAAGGAGAAATCCGAATGTTCTTGGAAAGTAAGCTCTATGGATAAGTCTATAATGGCTAACCATTTCAAAGTCTGCTAAAGTTCTGTTGTGTATTTTGGGTGATCTTACTGGTATTAGGATCCTTCAGAGGTGCAAGAAAAGTGAACCTACAGCTTTAGTGAATTAAAGAAAGTGTATTTTCAAGATGAGAAGTGAAATTCAGAATGACAGTTTGTTATAAAAAGTGAAAAAAGCCATTGGCAACAATTGAGTGGAAACCTCTGTTAAAGACCCAGCTGGAAGTTACAGGCAACTCCCTTCAAAATGGAAATAGTTCCATAATATATAACCAGGATAGCAACTCAGTGCTTACTGCCCCTGTGAGAGCAGTGAATCCCCCTGCTCAGCATGGGTCTTCTTGGGAAGTAAAGCTGAAGGAGCTATTGCCTGGAATAAAGATGAGAAATTGCCAAGTGAGCTAGTGTTCTTTTATGCCTGAAAGTGCAACAGACTGGAATAGCAGTTCAGCAGCCTAGTCAGGATTTTCCCCAAGATTTTTCTTCTTTCTGGACAAGGAGAAGAAAAGTTATTAGAAAGTTTCAGATATGGAAAGAGAGTAAGATTCCCAGGACCTAATAATTGACTTAATTCCTATCCAGAGCATAGCCTAGGGATGCTTTCACAACACCTGCACACCTGCAATTCTGTGGCCTGGAGAGGGGGCACAGGTATTTAGGAGAGTAGATTGTGGGTAGTATATGATATACAGTCTTTTCTTCAGCCCCACAAAGCCAAATTGTGAAGACTTTCAGATCTTTTAATCAGATATCTGTTGGTGTTAGGGGGCTCAGGGATGGTGGTCGCGAGGGGGCGTCCAAGAGGCGACGGAGAGAAGACTTGGACACTCAATCAGAGTTGTCAGCAAGCTCCGTTTATTGGTTTTCCCTTTCACATTTATACACTGGCTAATAGGCTCATGCATATTGCAAAATGTTAGCTCCTCATTGGTTGTTGGTGTCGGGGGGAACTTGACATTTGCGGTGTGGGAATCTGACCTTGAGCTTAACAGTGTAAGCAGTTTTTAATTCCTCAGTTCCTCCTTATCAGCCTGATTCTGCAAGATTCAAGGACTTCATGTTTTCTATTCCTCGGGCCTGTAGCCAGTCCCGAATATGTGGCTCCACATTTTCCCCCGTTTTCTTTTGCACCAGTGCGCCAATCGTTGTCCTTTCACAATGCGTAATGGTGGTAAGTGTGCATAAGCCATTATCTGTATTTGCCCTTCAAAGTCTGCATCGATAAGTCCTGGCTGTACAAACAGTCCTTTCATTGTTGTAGATGACCGTCCCAGCAATAACGCCCCGACTGCTTGTCCATTGATTTTTATGGGGCCAATTATCTCAGTCGGTATCTTAAACGGTGCTGTGGTTAAGACATCCATGTCTACTGCTGCTGCCACATCCAGTCCGAGGCTGCCGGCGGTGGCAGGTCGCAGCCCTGAGGGACTGATGATGGAATGTTGTTGTTGCAAGCCGCAGCTACTTGTNTCTCCGTTTTCCTCTTTATACAGTCTTTTCTTCAGCCCCACAAAGCCGGTGGTCTGCGCTCGATCACTCTTTGGGGTCACCACTTGTTGGCGTTAGGGGGCTCAGGGATGGTGGTCGCGAGGGGGCGTCCGAGAGGCGACGGAGAGAAGACTTGGACACTCAATCAGAGTTGTCAGCAAGCTCCGTTTATTGGTTTTCCCTTTCACATTTATACACTGGCTAATAGGCTCATGCATATTGCAAAATGTTAGCTCCTCATTGGTTGTTGGTGTCGGGGGGAACTTGACATTTGCGGTGTGGGAATCTGACCTTGAGCTTAACGGTGTAAGCAGTTTTTAATTCCTCAGTTCCTCCTTATCAGCCTGATTCTGCAAGATTCAAGGACTTCATGTTTTCTATTCCTCGGGCCTGTAGCCAGTCCCGAATATGTGGCTCCACAGATATCTATCACAGCATTGGCTGGAGACCCTCTTCTGTGAACAAATTATTATCTGAAGTTAGAGATGGCCTTTGAGAAAGATCTTTGAGGTGTAGTCTCTGGAATGCTAGTGTTTTTCAGCACTCAATTCCACTTCCACTTGCATGTCTGAATTTGAGTTTCCTCTTGCTCATAGGAGGGTGCAGAAAGCTAGATTCTGGAATGAAGTGGTCGAGGTAGAAGTTTTTGGTGAGACTACGATAAACATGGATAGACATTTGCCCATCCCATCCTCCTGTGTGGAGACCCATAACAATAACAGGAGTTATTCCAGATCTTAAGAAGCTCCTATTATTGAGTTAATTGTTATGGTTGAGAAAAGGGCACATTTTTTACTCAGTCTGTTCCTCTGGACTGAGAGGACTCTGCAAGTCTTCAACACATGTTCTTTGCTTGGATTTATTTTTAATAATGTTCTTTTCATTTTTTGGGGTATTTATTTTTCCCAAATATCTTTTCATATAACTAAATTAAACTAAAAAAGAAGGGGAAGAATCAGTTTGCAATGAAGCATAAGACACTTCACTTTGTTACTTTAACTTAAAAATGGGCAAAGGTAAAGGTCCTGGAATATAACAGATCTATGAGCCATCTCTAAGAACTGCTTCCAAAAAAATTCCTTTCCATCAATCCATTTTTAAATACAAAGGAATAGAAGAAACATTTTCAGTGTTTCACTGGATTGAGTATGCAGGAGGAATACCATGGGAATAAGTTTAGAAATACTGAGAACTCAAATTCAGACTCTTTGATGTTAACAGCTTTTCTTGCCATTACAGAACATTTTTCTCTGCTTAGGGTGGAAATTCACACTATTACACATATGCAGCTAAAGTGAGACTTTTCCTAGTTCTGATGCAGTTTAAACAAGAAGGTCTTACTAAAGCACATCACATATGTTTTCTGCTTCTTGGTGATCAGTAGAATTAAATTAGACTAATCTCCCTGCCACCTCCTCTTCCTTCCCCCATGAAATGGGCTGATGGATAAGAAAACAGAGCTCAATGCTTTGGGTCAAGATGAGTACTTTGGGCTATTTGGTCCTGAGAGTTATAGGATATGGGTATGTGTGGGAAGAATAGGAACCCTATGCAGTATGGAGAAAAGACAGAGGACTCAACAGCCCCAGAAAAACAGTTTCTGCTGGGAGCTTAGGGTACCAGAGATCTGACATATTCACAGTAGTTCAGGTAGCTAGTTCAGCAGAAAAAGACAATATTTAAGGTCCTATTCTAAACTCATCTCCCAGCTGAAGAAAGGAAAAGATAAGAAAGATGCACATGATCTTGCTGTAATGGATCTTGGTCTGCTGTGAATACAAGGAGACTGTGGACATGCCATCTTTCAATACTACCCATGTGGCCACTGCCAGCATGACATATAGGCACTGCCTGTCAGTGGTGTGGGATCCATTCCGTGGAGGGACTTGCTTATTGTATTTCTTTCTGTCCTGGACAATAGAGAGTGGTTTAAGCAACATTTGAAAACATTTGTTGATGGTTCTGTTTTTACAGTGTTTAAGTGTTTCTTGTTCAATACACCAAAATCATATGAGAACTGAATCACATTCACCCATTTCCAAACTGTGTGTGATGATCTGCACAGTATGAGAAATTGATAGCAGTCGTATACTTCAAGCTCAGTAACTCAAGTATCAGATGTGCTAATTATATTTTTTTCAAATTCTAACTAGATTTTTAATGCACCTGGTAAATGTCTACCCTTTCAGAAACACAATTTCACTTCTGTCAAAATAAGCATTAAGAATACTTATGCAGGTCAAGTAGTTTATTGTTGGTATGAGCAACACCATAAGTAACCCATAATTTGTATCTAAAATTAATAACAAGTAGTTGCCATTGTATGATTTAAGATTCTGTAAACAAAAGAGAAGGCAGTAAGAAAATCAAAGAGAAGGTTCGTGAAAAGACAAAAGGAAAGAATTTTACAGCTGAGTTGCCTTTTTTGCTTTTGCTGTGACACTGTGGTGGCAGAGCAAATGTGAAGGTGAGTGGAGCCTCAGATAAAGGATTGGAAAAGCTCTAAAACCTGTTGAGAACAAAGAAGCCCTGAATCTCTGCAAGAACACTTTTGAGCTTAAAGAGCAGAATCTGAATGAAGAGTCCTACCTCCAGTTCCCCACATCTCTGGGGACAGCTGGTCAAAAGCCTGGTAAGACCCTGTTAACAGAGTGCATAGAGTCCAATTTGCCACCACACACACATCGTTTCTCTGAACAATGTGCACCACACTGTTCTAGTCTGTTTTAAGCTGTTTCTAAATTGAATAACTAAAGCCAGCTGGGACAGGGGTCAGTGTCTAGAAAGCTAAGTTGAACTCTGGCTTATTCATGGACTTCATTTGTGTTTTCGGACAAGTAATTTGATCTTCTGTGAGACAATGATTGTTATTAACTTAATAGAGGAAGCAAAGATTATGATTTCTGAAGAGAAGTAGAAGCATTAGGGGTAGCTTCCTTGACCCAAAAACAGACAAGAATCTCTGTTGTGCAAGTACACTATTCACTTTCTGTTCTCCCTCTTTTACCTTTACTTATCTCTAAAGCTGAATTTCAGGTCATACTGGAGACAGTCAGTGAATTGAATTTTTATTATATGCTTCAATTGAGATCAAAATGTCAAAACACTATAGAAAAGTAATCTTTATTTTTAGCCACAGAGAGGAAATGCATACACTTGAAAGGTCTGTCCTTGTGAAATATCTGCAGCACTTTTGCAGAGGCAAGAAATGCAAGTACTAAGTGTTTTGTCCTGAAAAGACACTTCTATTGAATAATAATTAGTCCTTGTAAGGTAAATAAAGTCAACCCTCCTTCTCTGCATGCCAGATAAGGTCTTTGTGGCTTCAGATGCTGCGATGCAGCTCAGCGTCCAACAATATGCCACACTAACTTCTATAGTATGTGCCTGTCAGCAGTCCTGAAACACTTGTGTTCCTCTATCTCCAGCATACTTAGGTGCAAAATTATGTTATATTGTCCTGTTTTGCATTGTTATTAAAAAATTCTTTGTCCCTTTGCCACCACAAAAAATCCCAATGATTTCTGCTGCCGAAAACTGACATTACAGAACAAGAAAGAGGAAGGTTTATATCAAAATGAAACCCAGCAAAGCAATTTTATCAGAACAAGCTGTTCCCAATCTGATTGATAAAGACAACAGCCTGTGTTCATCTTTCTTCCAAAATTTTGACTTAAATAAGCTAAAATCTGTATGAAGTACAACTTGCCAGTGTACAGATTTTACCTATGCCTACTGTCACTCGGCAGCATTTTCAGCTGATAAAATTTATATATTTGGTCCATCTATAGGTCTGGGATTTGGAGTTCTACTTCCTGGAGAATAGTCTGTGGATCTACTTGGGCAAGATAGGACGTAGTAAAAATGACAGTACTGGCACATTGAGGAGCCCTGCATTTTTATGTGGATTTCTATTATTGCATTTCATAATAATTATTTTTCAACTAATTTTTCTGCAATGTCACTACAGTTGTAGCTCACTTTAGTCTCTGATAGTGAAACAAGAAAGAAATTTCCCTCTTTTGTGGTCAGTTCTGTTTGCTTTACCTCTTACGACAACTGTACTGAAATCACAAAGAAATCACAAAGACACTTTCTAGTGGGGTGAACAGGAGTTGTCCTGTAAAGCTTGGTTGTACTTAAGTATTAAATAATAGTGCTTAGCACTTGTGCAACTTAATGCCTTATAATCTTCAAAGCACTTTACAAATCTTAACTAGTTAATCCCCACAGCAGCTCTGCATGGTAGGTTATGAAGGCCACACATTAAAAATCTCCCACGATACAAGCTTGACTGCATAGTAAGCCTATGGAAAAATTATCTGCACAGTTATGTTCCTGAAGTCATGAGTACTTAGTTTTACTGGACTGTAACATGGCTTACGTTCAGTAAATTTGTTCTGCTTTCTTATCCCATTCAAAGTAAATCCATTATACCCTGCAGCATAGCTCAGCACACAGTATTATCAAAATTTTGGGGACTTTTTTTTATTATTAAAACTCCTGGAAGCAAATAAGAAGCAGAGGATATGATTTTTATTTAAGAAATCAAGTTTCTATTGCCAGTGATTGCAAAGACCATGTATGGGAAAGGGTCAGAAAGTCCTTAAAGCACTCAGGAGAGTAACTACCATTTTTAGCAACTTCTTTTGAAATTTTGACTTTTGTGACATTGAGATTGCCAGGAAAACAAAATATGTTTATACTCAATTTCACTGGGAAACTTAAGCCTTTAGAGACCCCATTTCATTTGGGAAATCGCATGTTTTTTCTAGCTCAAATTTTGTTTGGATTTTCAGGTTCCAGAAAAAAAAAAATTAATAGTTAGTGGTAAAGAATTTTGAATAGTTAGTTCTTTAGCCTTTTCAGGTCTAAAATTTCCCATGAAGTGGAAATACTGCCTTTAGTTCACTGTAGTACTATCACAAACACCACTGCTTCCATCTGTTTTTAGTTTTGCTGGAAAACTTTTTAAAACAACATTAAAGTTCGACAGTAACATTATAATTCTATGTGAAGACCAAATTCACCAAGCAAAGGTGTAAGTCATTAGCTCATGACTACCTCTCAAGCATCTGTATAGAAAACAAGCCTCTCAGAGGTGTTTGTTCTTCGTAATACTTATAGAGAGGAAACAACGTCGTTGACTGATGAGGCCTTCTTCACACGGAAGCAGACATAAAGTAGAGTTTTTGTCACAAATTAAAAAAAAAAAACAAACCATCAGTTTTCCAGAATGTCTACTGAGACACTGTGGCCTCATTTATAAATACAGCATGATCCTTCCCCTCCAAGGCAACCAGCAACTTAATGCCTCCTTTTGCTTTCAAGTACAACTGTCTCTTTGTAAAGCTTGTAATTGAAGAGCAGATCCTTTGTAATAAGGAAGCTCTATGATATCATGAAGACTGACCTCGATTCCTTATTTCCCCACTACTTCAACCTGGAAACTTTTATTTCCTTGGTTTTCCTTCTCTTTTTCCCCTTGTTTTGTTTTTATTCCTTTTTCTTTTCTTTTTTTTTCCCCTCGCCTTTGGAGAAAACTCACAAATAACCTTTGAAGGAATAATTAGCAATTGCTGTAACCCCCTGGTAAAAACTTTTACTTGATTGACTATGAAAGGTTATCTAAGGGTAAAGGTTTCAGACAGACCAGGGAAAGAACAGTCTCCAGATGAGAGATGATAAGGGATGAGCACAAAAGAGATGCTAGAAAGTAAAGGAATAAATGAATGGGAACACAAGAGGCAACATAATTAGCCAGTCTTATATGCTTGCCACTGCATAATTTCAAATGTTCCAAATGGAGCCTAGTGTTCTGCAGACAGACTCATAATTAAGTACAGGGTTGCAATGCACATGCACAAGAGGTCTGAATTAAGGTTTCATGGGCAGCCTTCTGGCTTTCCCAATGTTTAGTCACTTAATTTAGTGACCTAAATAATTTTTAATATAGAAAAAATTGATTTTAATAAGGTCTTTTAATTGTTTAGGGAGAAGGGGTTGCTACGGACTGTGATTTATTATGTAATTGTAGATGCATAGTACTTCACAGAAAAACATATTCTATTTTCATTCTGCCTAAATTTGTATGATGAGACCATGATGAGACCTTAATAAATGTGGGGTTTGGGGTTTTTTTTTTCCTAAAGTGTATTAAGCTACATGGCTAGCATCTATTTTAAATGCATCAGAAGAAGAAAGTCTGGAGAGAATCTATAGGACTGATACATAATTGTAGTTTTAAGGAACATCCTGGAAAGATTAGGTGGTAAGGGAAAAGGCTGTGTGAATTCCACACTGCAGAATTTTATGAGTCTACAACAGAACCTTTTTCTAAGAAGGTTGAATTTGAGGCAGTTATTTCAAACTGAAGAGTTTTTAAAATAAGTAAATAATTATATCAACAAATAACATGGACCAGGTGGTATACACACTTGAGGAATTTNATTTCACTGGGAAACTTAAGCCTTTAGAGACCCCATTTCATTTGGGAAATCGCATGTTTTTTCTAGCTCAAATTTTGTTTGGATTTTCAGGTTCCAGAAAAAAAAAAATTAATAGTTAGTGGTAAAGAATTTTGAATAGTTAGTTCTTTAGCCTTTTCAGGTCTAAAATTTCCCATGAAGTGGAAATACTGCCTTTAGTTCACTGTAGTACTATCACAAACACCACTGCTTCCATCTGTTTTTAGTTTTGCTGGAAAACTTTTTAAAACAACATTAAAGTTCGACAGTAACATTATAATTCTATGTGAAGACCAAATTCACCAAGCAAAGGTGTAAGTCATTAGCTCATGACTACCTCTCAAGCATCTGTATAGAAAACAAGCCTCTCAGAGGTGTTTGTTCTTCGTAATACTTATAGAGAGGAAACAACGTCGTTGACTGATGAGGCCTTCTTCACACGGAAGCAGACATAAAGTAGAGTTTTTGTCACAAATTAAAAAAAAAAAACAAACCATCAGTTTTCCAGAATGTCTACTGAGACACTGTGGCCTCATTTATAAATACAGCATGATCCTTCCCCTCCAAGGCAACCAGCAACTTAATGCCTCCTTTTGCTTTCAAGTACAACTGTCTCTTTGTAAAGCTTGTAATTGAAGAGCAGATCCTTTGTAATAAGGAAGCTCTATGATATCATGAAGACTGACCTCGATTCCTTATTTCCCCACTACTTCAACCTGGAAACTTTTATTTCCTTGGTTTTCCTTCTCTTTTTCCCCTTGTTTTGTTTTTATTCCTTTTTCTTTTCTTTTTTTTTCCCCTCGCCTTTGGAGAAAACTCACAAATAACCTTTGAAGGAATAATTAGCAATTGCTGTAACCCCCTGGTAAAAACTTTTACTTGATTGACTATGAAAGGTTATCTAAGGGTAAAGGTTTCAGACAGACCAGGGAAAGAACAGTCTCCAGATGAGAGATGATAAGGGATGAGCACAAAAGAGATGCTAGAAAGTAAAGGAATAAATGAATGGGAACACAAGAGGCAACATAATTAGCCAGTCTTATATGCTTGCCACTGCATAATTTCAAATGTTCCAAATGGAGCCTAGTGTTCTGCAGACAGACTCATAATTAAGTACAGGGTTGCAATGCACATGCACAAGAGGTCTGAATTAAGGTTTCATGGGCAGCCTTCTGGCTTTCCCAATGTTTANAGCAGGTGAGCACGGCGCGGCAGCGGGGGGGATGCGGAGGGCGGCCCCCTCCGCCCCGGGCTGGCTTCGAGGGCAGGTAGAGAGGCAGTGGTGGGGAAAGCGCAAAGAACCCCACCCCAGCCTCACACCAGCNCTGAATTAAGGTTTCATGGGCAGCCTTCTGGCTTTCCCAATGTTTAGTCACTTAATTTAGTGACCTAAATAATTTTTAATATAGAAAAAATTGATTTTAATAAGGTCTTTTAATTGTTTAGGGAGAAGGGGTTGCTACGGACTGTGATTTATTATGTAATTGTAGATGCATAGTACTTCACAGAAAAACATATTCTATTTTCATTCTACCTAAATTTGTATGATGAGACCATGATGAGACCTTAATAAATGTGGGGTTTGGGGTTTTTTTTTTTCCTAAAGTGTATTAAGCTACATGGCTAGCATCTATTTTAAATGCATCAGAAGAAGAAAGTCTGGAGAGAATCTATAGGACTGATACATAATTGTAGTTTTAAGGAACATCCTGGAAAGATTAGGTGGTAAGGGAAAAGGCTGTGTGAATTCCACACTGCAGAATTTTATGAGTCTACAACAGAACCTTTTTCTAAGAAGGTTGAATTTGAGGCAGTTATTTCAAACTGAAGAGTTTTTAAAATAAGTAAATAATTATATCAACAAATAACATGGACCAGGTGGTATACACACTTGAGGAATTTTACCTGAAGGAAGAATGAGGTAAATATGGCATCATCTTCACAAAAAGGTATCTGGAAGAGTCTGGGAATGGCAGACCCTAATTTGTCTGTGCCAATTTAGCTGACAGTGCGTTACAGAATTAAATTAGCAGAATGTACATGGAAATATGGAATAGCAGGGTCAAGTCAACACAATGTTTGCAAAGAACATTCATGTCTTACAAATTAGTCAGAGCTCTTTGAAGGTGTTAAGAAAGTTAGTTATTATCTGGCTGTTGAATTCCTTCATAATGGAGACCAAGAGTTTCATCATTACTTCATGACTTTGGTACATTTAATAGAATATTAGGTTTATGTGTTTTCAGTACAGTTATTCTCATCTTGTTCTTATAATCTCCCCCTAAATCTTTTAGTTCAGGTGGGATTGTCAAAATAAAGGGAATGCATGTTCTTGAGTAATTTTGGCCGTTTTGAAAATCCCATCAATTCACAGTCATGTTCCTCATAATCCTGTCTCCAGGTACCTTATAGCTGATTTGATCAAAAGACTACTTGTAACAGTAAATACTGCAATACATTCAGTACTTTTTGTAGTGTTGTGCTGAGTTCCCTGCCTGTCGTACTGGCTGGTATTGCTTCCATGCATTATTCTTTATCTGTAATCTCTTACACATAATTGATAAGCTCTTGGGACAGGACTATCTCTTTAGCTCATGTTTATAGTGCTAATTGTATCGCGGTCCTGGTGCATGGCTGGAGTTTTGTGTACTTGCCTAACAAACACCTGTAAGTACATGAAAGTGTAGAAACAATCTGCCATTTTTAGACTGCTTTAATAGGAATCAGTGCGGGAGTAGGGGAAGAAAAAATTATTCACTCTCAAGCGTCACGGGATGGGAAGACTTGCAGACAGGACCTAGTCACAAAGGTAAGCTCTGAGCTTAACCTTTAAATGAGCAAGGGCTAATCTTCCTTGGCCGCTTTTGCCATCAGCAGACAGCACGGCTCCCATCAACCTCGGTTTTGAGGAGCTCGGGGACCCTGCTGCTCCCCCCCTCCCCAGCCCCCCCACTTCCTTGACAGAGCATCCCACCGCCACCATCATCTCCATCAGCACCACCCTCCTCGCAGAAGACACCCAAGGGATGAGACAAGACCGCAAGGAGAAGAGTTAACAGCGAATTGATAACCCGGCCCTTTTTTGTCTTACCCCGCCTCCTCCTGCTTGCGGGGAAGTGAGGGATCGGGACGCGCCGCCCGGGAGTGGNNAAAAAAAGAAGCGTCGCGGTACATTTTTGCAAATTGAGATGATCCTCTTAAAAACGCTGCCCGCAGAGCCGGGAGTCGCCCTTCCAGCGCTAACCCACACCGGGAGGGAAGGATTTGGAGATTTAACTAATTTTTTTCTACACATGTGCGGTGTGTCGCCCCCNCCCCCCCCCCCCCCCCATGTCACATTTTAATTGAACGGAGACGCCGGTTGCAGAGCTGGGAACTGCCGTGGATGTTGGAGCTGAATTCGGTGTAGCAGCTGGGGAGGGGAGTTTTTACGAAACGGAGAGGGGAATTTGCCACAGAAATAGTAAGTTTCTCCGTGGTCGCCTGATTAGTTAAAAATTAGGTACACCCTGTGCATTGGCAGACATCCTAAGTGATGCTCCATGGTTATCCTGAGTGATGACCTGGAGCAATCCTAAGCCGTAATAGTTCATAATTATTTTCTTCCTTTCCTGGAAAATTCGAAATACTGAGGTCTTGCTTCCACATAGAGCTCTCAGCATTGCAGAGTGTTCGCTGCTTAATGAATGTTTATAAAGGGATTTTCATTCCCACTGAGCATCAGTGGGAGCAGCCAGAGCTCAGGGAGTCAGCTCACTCGTGCCTTTTCTTTTGCAAAGAATTTCTGGCAGAATTCAGCAGTCCTGCTGTGTTGACGTAGTGCACAGGACGACATTCCTTGCTGATATAGTTGCTCAGGTGGAGCATGCTGCTGGAGTTTATGATTTTGTGCATGAAACTCGAGAAGGAGATAAGAAAAACATTCAGCAGCCTCTCCATGAGCAACAGAACTGGTCCTCTCAGGACTTTTTCATGCGCCTTAATGGACCCCAGGGAGGTTGGCTTTGTTCTAGTAACTTGTTTTCAGTCTGGTACATAAATATACTTATTTCAGTAATATATGCTATTTATAGACCATGTCTTTGAACAGAGTTTGAAATCAGCCCTGCATCAAAGGATAAACGCTTCCCATGCAAACTCTCAGATTTGCAGGTATTCTGCTGTCCATTCTGGATGGATGAATCAGAATATGGGACAGTACAAGCAGCATAAGGCTCGGTCCTGAAAAATATTATTTGAAAGTTCCTTCCTGTAGTTATTATTCATAGGCTACCTGAGGTTGGTAAGATGATTTACAGCATAAAGTTAAGCAGATGTCCGTGTTATTGCAGTACCAGGGTCTACATGGGCCAGTTATAGGTAGTGATAGCGACAGAATACTCCTGTGTGACAGAAAACCATGGCTTGAGGGCCATATGTCTCTTAAATTTATGAAAATTAAAGATTAAAGAGATTGAAAAAATATTTCAGGCTTCTATATGCTTATGAAATAATTTTAAAATGAAAAAATGAACAGTAAAGACACTGGTATGTACCCTCATAAATGGACATAGAAATGTCAACTGAATAACTGGGAGAAAAAGAGCCTAACTGAAAAACAAGATAAATACTTGTGTCATAGCCAAGCTTTATGTAACTGACTTAAACTCATGTGACACAGAATCCTGGCTGATTTTTTTTCCTCAGAAAAGTTTAAGCGGAACACAGTTGGACCAAAGACACTGTATAACTTGATTTGTGTTTTGCTGTTGAAAAATATTCCATTTTGAAGAAAACTTTACATTCATATCAACATGTAATAATTTCAGAGAAGTTTACTTGTGGCCCATATTTCTTCTAAGATAATATTTCTTTTGATGCTCCACATATTGATGTTTGTAGGTATTAATTTTGTTCCCCATCATACAATAATTTCGTAATTTTAAGAAAAAAAATTACACCTAAAAAGACCACAGGATTAAAATATTTTCCAAATGGAGAACTTTAGTAGTGTTTATATGAAATTTCAGCTCCCTCTGGGAGCCTTTCCTTTCCATGCTGATGAGGAAAAATTGTGTTGTGCAAAGCCCTTTCTTGACTTTAAAATAGAGGACTTAGAAATAACAAGTTATGTAAAAAGGTATCGCTCATACTATGATGCATTTAAAATGAAATAATCTTCCAGTGAAGGTCTGGTGGTTAATGAAAAAAAGGATATTTCTAGAGATTTTGACTACAGGACCCCTAGGCCTTCACTCTACTCAGTGTACTACAGCTACCACTGGAAGAAGCAGTGAGAGACACTTCACAGAGGGTTACACCTCAGCCTTTTAGTAACAACATAATGCAGTTTTTCCGTGTCTAAATCTAAATTTGAATCCTGATAGGATTACTGTTGTATCTTCAGGAGCCTTTGTCAGCTGCATAAGCACCCAGTTACTAATAGAGAGCACTTAAGATACCTTTGAGCTCTAGCCTCAAAGACATGTGAGGCACCTTTTTTTTCCCAAGAAAGTAAATATAAATACATGACTTCCTATAACTAAAAAATGCAAAAAAAAAAAAAAGTGTATGAGTCAGATTTTTTAGTTTTGTAATATAACAAAAATGTCATACTGGCTTTGATTTCATTCTGGTGGTCATCTGCTCAGGTAACTTAATACCTAGTACTATCTGCCACAAGGTCTGTTCTTCTTTTAAAACTGTACTTGGCAAGTATGCTGAACACTGAGTACATTTGTATATGAATATTTTAAGATAGGAAATGATATGTGCAGTTGTAATAAACAGGATAATCAAGAGTAGTTTATAAAATTTATCAAGAGAAACCACTTAGTAGTTCTGTAATTACTGTAATTGATTCTGCAACATTTTGTATTTCATCTTGAGATCAAAGGTAACCATTGGCAGCCTCCATTTGAGATCCTACATGATAATGTGCTAATTACCTTTCTGTCTCTAAGATTTCAGCAAAAGATATGTTTTCAAGTAATTGAATGTCTTAAGTCAGTTTCTAAATCATTTTAAATGGGAAGGTTTTGTATGTTACACCAAGTACCATGTAAGCACCAACAGTGATGTGCTCTATGAGTGAAAAAAAAAGGAGAATTATACTCCATAAATTAAAACTGATCCAACTGAAAATAGTACTCTAAATGCAAACCCAGAGTGTGAGGAAACAGAAGAAATTTAGAAAACCGTAATTCCAGAACTGTAGAATGACATTCAGTAATCAAATACTCCTGTGAATATACTTTGGCCTAAAGAATCAAGATATATGGAGAGGATACCGAGAATGACAATAATACTTGTAAAAGACGACCTTGACTGATTGATCAGGGAGGAAGAAAAGAACTAGATATTTAATGTTTGCTTAACTGCTGGAAAATGAGGAGACATGATAATTGTATACAAATGTTTGAGAGAGAGAGTGACCAAGGAGAAAAAATAGCTGCATTTAAAGCTTATGGGTAGATTGGCATGGCCAGGGGCTTTGAGATACTGATGCAGGGCACAGAGTATTTCCTGACAGGTGCTTAACTGACTTACATTTTTAAGACCCCATTGATGGAGGCTCCATGTCCTACCCAATCCACAGTCATTTCCAGTGCTTTTCTGTTCTTTTGTTCAAAATGCCCTGTCTGTATCTTCCTTGTTGTAGATTAAGCCACTATCTTTTGTCTGCCCTTCAATTTTGGTAAACAGGTTTTTCTCTCCACTTTGCAACAGCCCTTCTTGTATGAGATGGTGCTCTCTCATTCTGGACAAACACTTTGAAACAAATTTCTGTCCCCAGGGTTTACTTGATTTCTGATCTCTTAGAGATACATAGTATCTCATAATTGTTCTCTCCTATATTATTCTTGCTTGAAATTGAGCATAATGCTCAAACTGGTATGCCAGCAGTGCTGAATGTAGAAGGAAAATTTTATGTAACTTGCAGATATCTGCCCTACTTCTGTGTGCTGGTCCTGATTTGATTTGGGGTTTGGTTTTTTTGGTTTTTTTTTTGGCAACAGTATATTGCTAAAACCACCATAACAACATAGCATGTATGGTGTTAAATCTGTGAAATGTTTGAGAGCCCAGATCCACTGCTGCCAGTCATCCCATCCTGCCTCCTTCAGTCTTTTTTTGTGCATTTGGTTATTCTTATCTAAAAGTAATGCTTTGCTTTTGTCTTTTTTGATCTGTTTAAACATTTGAATTCTGATACCATTATCCAGTTCATTTTAACCCTGATGATTTGGTCTGTCTGCAGGTATAATCCTACTCTCTAGTCCATCATACAAGGAAATTATTGAGGAGTGTCCAATGCATATTGTGGACAGGTTTGCTCAGGGTATCCTTCCAGTGTGATAGTGAATTTTGATAACTACACTCTAAATATCCTCTTCAAAATGGTACCAACCTTCTACTGTAACTTCTAAAATCTAAAACAACTGTTCCTATTTTTTTTACTAGAATATGTTGAGACCAGGGATTGTACATGTTGCCCACAGTTTCTCAAAACTGATTTCTTGTGGCTCTGAGACTGGCTAATCTGAGACCAGTGCAATCAGTTCCCTATGTACTGCTTATTAGGCTAGTTGTTTAGAAAACCCTGAAATTAAAAACCCCAACCTCTAAGTTCTTATCCCTTTGTCACTGATGTATTGACACCTGGTGGCAATTAATATGAATAGTGAAGAAGAAAAACCTAAACACTTTGCTCTTCTCAGCATCACTTCCTATTAGACTTTCCTTCCTGCTTAGTAGGCCAAATTTTTCCTAGTCCTCCCTTCTCCTCTAATGTCTGTACAGAGTGTTTCTGTGCAGGATCTGAAGATGCACATCAGTGCACATCTAGCATCACGGGTTTTTGACTGTGTGGGACTTCAGTAGGAAGAGACTCTGTGCTGGGAGCTGATTTGTGATTTTGATGTGATAGTAAAGATGAACAGACACATGAAGGGACTGTGAAACTTCTGCATGAGTATGTTCCTCCTTTCAGGGCTTTTTAATGGCCAAGGGTCCATGTTTGTGCATTTTCACTTAGCAGAATGTTACCTATCTACAGAATGGAGTTTATGTACTTAGTGAAAATACATCTTGTTTACAGTGCAATGTTTCAGCTACATAGACTATGACCCTAAATGCGAAACAGCAAGGGGAATATTAAATGATTAACTGATCCAAGAATGTGCAGTGAATAGTACTAGGTTTTGTCTGAACTGGAAAATAAAGCTAACAAAATGAATGTGATAGTGAATGGCTGTCATTTTGAGTTACTAGAGCTTGAACTATAAGCTTATTTTGTCCAAGGTCTTGCAAGAGCAGTCTCAGTCCTTTCAATGTTTAGCTGGGACAAAGTTATATGTATTTTAGTAAGAAAAAATATAATGATAGTGACTTAATTTCAGTCAACGAAATTAATTTATAATGCTTGTTTCTCAGTTAGTGTTTCAGCTAACAGTGGTTCTTGTGAAATGTGTCCCAGCTCTTTATTTTTCATTTCAGAATTTCCCAGATTTTTCTGGAGGAGGGGTTTTGAATCAGGATTTCAGCTCAAAAAGGTCTTAGTAATGCTGCATGGAGTTCCCCTTGCTCTGATTTCAGGCTGTGCATTTTCATGGGACAATAATGGTTCATGCACAGTTGAAATTAATTACTGGAGCTGTTAGCCTTATGTAAGCAAATCATCTCCTATTGTATCCTCTTGCTAAACTTTCATTGCTGCTAGTTTAGCTGTTCATGACAGCATTCCTATTATTTTGTTTCATTATCATTTGTTTACTAATACAGCTGCTTTGTGTAATGATTCATATCTGGAAGCCATTTAGTACGTTGGCAATTTGTTGTCTGCATTATTGAAACGAGAAATCACTGTCAATCAGAATGGAGGCTGCTGCTATGATTTATAAATTCAATCCAAGGGTGAGCAAAGTTCTGATAAATAAATCCTAGGTTTGTTTTTGAGAAGGGCTGCAATGACGTTTTGCTGTTGGAGAAGAATTGGATTTTTATATTTGCTTGGAAAAAAATGCTGTGGTTTATAGGTGTCCACTAGGGCTGTACACTTAGTTTTCCATGGCTACCTGTATTTGAATGAAAAGACTGATAAGTCTGGGAAGTAAACTGGAAGCATTTCTCACTGAAGAGGTGGTTCTCCCTGTTCTAGAGATGAAGGTAGAAATGCAAATTGGACTGCCTCACTTTTTTCTTAGTTGTTAGTAACAGCTACAAGTGCACATGTTATTGCTGGAGAGCAGGGTATTAAGGATGTGGACCTAGCCCTTTTGGTTTATCCTGTTCCATTTAGCGATTAATTAGGTTATTGCATCCATAGCTGGACTTGCATGTGTAATCAAGATTTATATTGCTGTGGCAACAGAGAGACACAACTGTGCTGAATTTCCCAGATCTTTGAAGCAGTTCTTCTTGCCCAAAATGATACTGAGGATTCCCATCAGCGTGTGAAAAAATTGTATCTAAGAGGGGCCTTCATTAATAGGCTGAAATCTTGCACTGAATTGAGTGAATTCATGCTGCTCATCAAAGGGTTACAGAAAATAGGCAGTTGCAGGAGAGAAGACAAGGAGGCCTGTGGCTCAAATTAATCAAGAGCAATTGATTTCAAGCCAAATAGAAGCAATGCAGGAAAATTAAAGGTTGGTCAAAGAGGCCATTGACAAAAGCATTGTGGCATATACCAGGTATTGTGTTTGGCCTGGACATAAAGGCAAGGAGGGGCTTAACATGAGCCAGGTCAAGACTTCACAGTATTACACATCAAGTTAAATAGTTGCGCTGACATAGCGTATGCTAAAGGAGATGGAGGAAGGTGTAATAAATGAAAAGAAGATGGAAGATGAAAATCGTAGGTGACTGGGAGGGGATAACTTGAGGTAGGTGAGGAGGCCTGCAAGTGATTCAGAACTGCAGGTAAGTGTGAAAAGCTTTTGGTAGACTGTGGTAGAGGCAGTGATTTTGGACTGAACACTACCTCCTGTGCTTCAGTGTCAGGACACCCCAGGCATCTGGGAGCCAGCAAGTACTTTGTCTGCTTGAGGATGAAGTATTTAATACCATTAGTCAACATTGTAAATCAAATGCTTTCAAAAACAACAACAAAAATTCAAACACACTCCCCGTCCCAAAAAAAAAGCCCCAAAACCCCCAAACATGATTTTTTAAAAATTTTGGAAATGGGGGTTATTAGTTTTGTTTGTTTTCATTTCAAGGTCACTTGCTTAAACGTATTTCTTACTTTAGCAGTGATAAAAAATATCCAAGCAACGTGACTTTTATTAAAGCAGTATCCTTGAAAAGTTAATTATCTAAAAGGCTGCAAAATGTTAATGGAAAGGGAAGAAATTAGATTACCTTAGAGTCAGAGAACTCTTAGTGAGATATATAGCTATGAAAATACATATCGTGTTTGTACAATTCCTTTTGCCTTCTGGGAAGCTGTAATATTTTAGGGGTTTTTTTTTGTTTGGTTGGGTTTGGGTTTTTTTAAGAGAGAGAAAATAGCAGTGTAGGAAAAAGTCAGTGGACTATAACGTATTTACTTTCAAAAAATTTGTTCATGTACCACAGATATATGTGATGGACTGGTGATGCATTTCGCTGCAAATTTGGCAGAACTGACAATACCGTTTTCATCCAGTTTCCGCATTTAATACATCAGGTGCAACAAGGTCCTGTTCTAGTCTTGTGAACAAATCACCAGGAAGATGACCAGGAAGCACTAAAAGGGAAGAGAATCCTGCTCTTCAGTTTTTATCCAAGCTGCTTTTTTGCAGGAGGTGGACGTTTGTTGAGCTGCGTTCACATTTCGGGGACTTTGTGAGACTTGCTGCAGAGTGACTGAACAGCTCAATGCCAATTTACTGCACACTCCCATTTCTGCTCCAAGCCTCTGCTTGAGCCCTTTGACAGGAGCATAAGCACAAGAGAAGAAAAACTGAGCATGGGAAAAGTGTCCATAATTACCACCTTCTGCTTCTCTTCTCTTTGCTGGTCTTAACAGAGACAGCTTCTGGGTAGCTTAAAGGAGAACTGGAACAGATGCTGAAGCAGTGGGATTTCTGGGCAGATTTTCATTACCTACTTTGCAAAACAGACTTTCCAATTATCCTGGAAGTTAAATCCAGAAGTTGGATGAAATGAACATTTTCTATAATTCATGTCTAACAGAGGCACTGACTGTTACTTCCAAAGCAAAGAAGTTGTAGTGGTTGTTTTTATTTAGAAAGAGAAATAGAGGCATTGAGTTTGGCTTGTAAAGTTGCATGGGTCTAGGTTTCTGGGTTTTTTTGGTGACTGTGTACTTGTGTGAAAGTGGTACAGCTGCAGGGCTGGACAGACTCCACAGGTTCCTTGCATTTTGTAAACATTGAAATGAAGAGGTTAATTGGTAGGACATTTCGTGCCGTGCTGCAAAGTAAAACCTGATAGTATTATGGATCTCGACTGGAAAGTCAAATTGGCAAGTTTAATTTCATCATGTGCCTTAATTATTTGCCAAATATAAACAATCAGCAGGAATGGAAATTGTTACAAAATGGTGCATGAAATTTTTTGTCTTTTAGTGTACCGCCATTATGCTATTATAACCAAATCATTTTTGTGGCAATATTTTTAAGTATATCTAAAAATAATAACCTTTAATGCTGTATTGTAATACATGGAAGTCTCCAGCATGTCCTGTGTGGATGAAGACTCAGTACCAGTTCCAGTGAATGAGAAAGTTAAAGGAAGAACTTAATGGTCTTGGATTCAATAGGAAACTAAGCCAGGTCTCAGTCTGCATTGGAATTCAATGTAGATATTTTAGGAAAATAGAGAAAAAAAGATAGCATTTGGAATTCAGTATGAATGGTTGAAACATTCTGCCTTTTCTGTTTTTTTAAGAAATGCAAAGATTGAACAAAGAGCTTCAAGTGGAAAGATAAAAGAAAGCACTTGGATATGCTGAACCACATAGTAACTAAACATGAAATATAAATTAGAGCAAGGAGCTTATGAGGCAACAAAAGAAAAGAAATTATCTTTAGTCTTTGGAATTACTACATATAAATACAGGATTCCTAGGCAGTTGAACAACAGAACAGAGTATGTTTTGAGGCAGAGAGAAAAGACAGCTGGAGACATGAAACACCTAATTTATTTTATTTAAGGGTCAAATAAAAACAAAGGATTGGGCTTTTGACTCTAAGGAATACTTACTTGAAACTACTGCAACTAACCCATTCTGTGTCACAACATAAATTGAAATGGATTCTGAGAAAAGTTCTGATTGAGTAACTTCTGGCACATGTAATATAATTTCAAGTCTATGTTGCTTCTTTCGTTCAGTCTGTTACAGCTTTTCACTTTTCAATGACACTGAAAATGTGCCTATTAGCAATGTACTATACTTTCCCTGAAATTAATTTTTATGTATATGTGTATATGCACCTAGCAAAAGGTGAGCTAATGCATCATAAAAGAAAATTGTGGATCATAGAAAAAAGATAAAGTAAGGATTGTGAAAATATTGAACATAAATATTTTGAAGAGAAATATTCATAGATACTACAGTCAGAATAGACTGTGACAGTTGCTAACAATGTCCCCACCTCTTACACAGTACCAGTGAAATGGATCAAGCCTTACAAACTATTCTGTAAACATTCACACACACTTGAAGTATGTTGTTTTTCCAGTCACTGGGATTAACTCCTGGTTTTTTAAATTAAAAAGATTGTATTTGCAGGACAAGTGTAGGACAGATTGTGTCTGTAGAGCAGCTGAGGTGACAGCTCACATTATTTATTACACATGTATTTTAAAAAATAAATGTTTTTTCTCATAGATATAATCATTTCTCATATATTCTTGTCTATTTTCTCATACTAATGTATTTCAATACTAAAAGTGACAGGAAGAAGAAATTTTTATTGTGGTTACAAAATGTATATTATTTGAAAATCAAGGAAAATAAATTAAAGTCTGCTTCTGACCTTTTCACATGCAGTCAAAGGAGTCGCTTTTATAGTTTTATCTTGATAATACATTGCTTAGTCTGTTGGGTGTTTGAAAACAGGCTTTAATCTCTGCTGAGTTCTTGGACAATTGAATGAGTTTTGTTTTAATAATGGGAAGAAATATTTCCCAAATAAACAGGCATTTTGAATTAGTTTGAAGAATGCTTTAACACTTTGAAGTGTAATCTCATCAGCCTTCATCAGATATTCAAACCTGACCTGGTTGGTCCTTTAATGAGAGGATATATTAAGGAAGATGTAAGATTCTGTATGAAGGGATTCAGTGTCTACATCCACTTAGTGTTCTACATGAGCTTAGGGGTAATACTTAAAGTTTTAAGTATTACCCCTAAGCGATTTTTATCACCCCTAGTGATTTTTGAATCACTAAACTAAAATACTTTGCTAAGACATGAAGATAACAGAGTGGGAGTAGGGAAATAGAGGTTTTGTTGCTGAAAGAATGTAGTGAACTCATCACTTTTAGAGGGATGATAAACCACAAATTGCTTACATGTGATTTAGGGGCTTAGGTTTCAGGGACCAGGCTATATTGCAAATAACACAGTAGTAGTTTGCCAATCTATTCACATTAGCAACAACAGGAAAGTCGGTTCTTAACATCCTGTTCTCAACTGGTTGGACTGATGATCGTAAAGGTATTTGCAAGCTAAATGATTCTATGATTCTATAACCATTCCGTACTTCCACTGAATACGAGCTCTCTTTTGCACCAGATAAACTTTTACTATATTGGTGAGCTTGGGAATGTGCCTGTTATTGAATAGGCATGTGCAGTTACATAGTGCTTCACAGGGGAGATGATGCATTCACATTTTTTCTTGACTTTCATGAAATAAAATCAGATCCTCTGAGTAAAGACTATTTTATAAATATGGCTGTTAGGTGGATGTAATAATTTTATGAATGTAAACGTACAAGGTCCTGGGTTATGCATGCCTATAAAATGTAAAGTCTATGCTGCAACAGTTTGTGTTTTGTTGTACATAATCTTCATTATGTTTTCAGGATGGAACATGAGGCTACCCAGCTAGAAAAGCAACACGTGCACAGTGTGTATGAAAATACAGCTGCCTACTTTAGTGATCTGCAGACCAAAGCATGGCCTCGTGTTCGGAACTTTCTGCTGGAACAAAAGCCTGGCAGTCTCGTTGTTGATATAGGTAAGCCATTCTTTGAGGTGGTGTGAAAGATTGTTTATAAGCTTTATTAGTTTATGTGTTAATCATATGTACCCTTCAGATCAACTGTTTTTTTAACTTGTTTAAATCTGTTTTAAAATTGTTTTTAAGCCCCAATGCTAGATGCCATACACCACTTCTTTTAATTCTTTGGCAGTGTATCAGGTAGACAGTAAATACATTTTTTCCGTTATTTTTGTTGAGCTAAGTCTTAATCTGTCCATTTCCCCACTGGCTTAATGGTCTATCATTCCCCTGGAGCCCTTTTGAAAAAATTATGTTAATAGCTCAATTATTTCATATTTCAGTTTCTTTAGCTCTCTTGGTTTATGTACTACCAGTCTGCAATTTATTGGTCTTCATTTGTTCTAAAACTCATCCTAGCAAGGCTTTTTGTTAAGAGAAATCTTCTGATGTGATTGCTATTAAAAATACTTTAAAAATAAATAAATGTGAGAATCTCCCTATGATCCTAAATACAGACACCAAAACCTCATTTTCCTGCTGTGGCATTGTCTTCCCTATATGTAGCATTTATACTTGGATTTTCTGTTGCTCTTGCAGACTTTCTGGGGGTTTCCAGGTGCTGACATGTTCCCTTTGCTTGCATTATGACTTCAGTCCTATACAGCACATCATTGCAAAACAGATGCTTGTTTACTGTTTAAACTAATAAAATGCCTTTACACAGCAAGGTTTAATAAATGTGCACAATAAATTATGTTTCTGCTTTATCCTATAAGAGAAAAACATTATTTGAATGTGCTGTAGGCCATAATCATAAGATAATATGTAGTTCTCCTGCTGCTGTTGAGCACTCCACCAAAAATACTTGATTGATGTTATTTTGAATATGTAGCTATTTTTATGTATCTGCACCATTTTCACTAATAATCTCAGGAAATATCCTATGGCATACACTCACTCAACTGAGAGTTAGATTGATACTTCTCAGCCGAAATTGTTGCCACCTCAGTAGAAGAGATTTGAATCTTAGCTGAAGTTCTTTGAGGCTTTATCAGCAGTGATTGCTGAAAGCTTAAAGTCGCCCTGTTGCAGTCTCATCTGGAGAGAAGGTCAGTCCTTAGAGCTGCCAATAAGAATACTCCCATTAAGGCACACAAGGTATCTTGTTTTATGAGGTTTAATAAGATCTACAGGAATCTGACTATTGTGTTTTGGGATGTATTTAAGGAGGAGTTGCACTAAAGTGGCAGTAGTGCCTAGTGGTACTAAAATTTTCAAAATGAGATCTGTAATTGGTAATTTTCTTTTCAGTTTAATACTACCTTTTATTAAAATAACATTTTGTCTATTTGCCTTATTATTTTTCATTGATCAAAACACATGAAAATAAGTTGGCCATTGTTAGTTTCATGAAGGAATTCACCCTCCTGGTGACTCATTTAAAAGTGAATCTCTGGCAAATGTAGATTTTTAGAATACTGGGATTATTGACATTATTCAGCTTCATTCCAGAGAGGACCCTATACTTCCAAAAAGCTCACAGTGATTAAAAAGCACTTCACCAAAAGCCATGTATTAAGCAACTGAATCTTCCAAATTAATGATGGTTGAATAAATGTGTTCCTCTGCAAACACAATAATGAATAATAATTTATACAAATTTTTAAAATTTGTATTTTCTAACATGCAGAGCTTCATGTTTTATTGCATATATTCCTTGAACTGCATTAGCAATATTAGTATTTTCCATTTCTCTCAAGTGTTACTTCAAAGAATAGTGCTTGCTTTTAGCTTGGAAATATGCTCTTTTTCACCACTGAAGTGGTGTTCTGTTCTGCAGTAGTTCCTGTGCTGTCTCTCTAGATAATGGTGCACATTAACATCACCGAGAGCAGCAGCGCTGCAAGAAGCAGTGATATTTCTAAAGATAACTCCAGGCCTTTAAATTGAATTACCAATACTGAGATGATTCTCTTTGCCAAGCTGCTACCCCGTTGCTTGGCTGTCAACTTTCAGAAATTATTCCTCACCAGTGGCCCAGAACTGCAGTGAACGGTTCCCAATATAATTTTGAAAAGTGCTTGTTATGCATGAGGCAATGAGGGATCCTCTGAAAGATTTCAATTTAGTACAGCACAATCGTTGAGAAGACAGAGTTTTAGGTAGAAGACATTCTGGAACAGTTCATTACATTTACGTTGGGTTATAATGCATTGACACAAAGACAAAAAGGGGATGTGCCTGCAGTATGGAAAGAACTTCTCTGATTTACGGTTATTTTCGAGTCTGTATCTAAAGTAAAAATTTTCCTCTCTGACTTGTGTCAGTGGCCTTTATGGTTTAGGACTTCTTGGACAGAAATGGGATGCACTGGAGAGGTATTGTGTGGGGTTTAGCAAAGGCTGGGGAGGGATTGGGGAAAGAGATCTGTTGCAGATCACTGAAATGACAAAACACACTGGCTTCAGGAAATCCCCTGAACAGAAAATAGTTGGAAGCTGGAATGGTACTGGGGAAAGGGGCCATAATGCTTATTTTTTTCTTTCCCTCTACTGGGTGCCTGTTTATGCTCATTATTGGAAATGGGACACCACATATAAAGACTCAGTATGAAACAGCATGGTTGGGTTTTTATTCTGTAAGATGTACAGTAGTGGCCATGGAGGACCACTCTTTCCTCCTCCCACCTGCACTCATTCCCCCCAGAAATGCAGATAACCTGCTATTATACAGGGCTGTGTAATGAGTATTCTTGTTGGCAATGTTTGTGCTGTTACAATCCTTATAGTGTGAACATACCATTTCAACAGTCCAAATGAGCCCTGCAGCAGTTAGTCTGGTAGGCACAAACCCTCATTTTGTTTTCCAGGAAAATTTAGGATTAGGAAAGCCCTCATATTATTTTCACTGCTTTGGGAGGGAGAGCAAATGTTTGGAATATATGACTTCTGACCTAGTATGCTTTTCTTTAGGCTGTGGAACGGGAAAGTATCTCAGTGTCAACAGTCAAGTGTATAATCTGGGCTGTGATTACTGTGAAGCGCTGGTAGAGATTGCAAGGAAGAAAGGTGATGAAGTTCTGGTGTGTGACAACCTTAACCTTCCCTTTAGGGATCAGTGCTTCAATGCAGTCATTTCAGTTGGAGGTAAGACAGCACACCTGCATTCTGGCCCCGGTAAATGAGAATTTCTGAGTGCTCTTTTCTTTCCATGTGGCTTCATTTCAGTTAATTCTTTTGAAGTAGTCCCTTAGAATCACAGGAGATAAAACTGAAATGAATGTAGTCAACATGAAAAAACAAAACTCCATTACTCAAGAGGCACTGTTGACCTAGGAAATAAGTGTATCACTTGCTTGTTTATGTGATAGAGAAAAGATTTCCTTCCAGCATGCATTTTAAACAAGTGAATACTAATCTAAACATGGCTGCTCAAAGTTTAAACAGATTAGGTGGTCAAGACAAACTCTTGGTTTCTCCATAGGATCTGTTTTGATCAGCAAATGCATTGAAATGAAAACTTTATAGCAGAACTTGAAATTCATGTTAACTACTATGTGTTATGAATTCAGATTTCTCTTAGTTGTGAAATAAGAACTCGGGAGTTAGACAAGCACTTGTTGTCTAAGAGGAACAGAGCATCTCAGCATCTTAACTCTTCTGACCTCTCTTTTTGAAAACATTACTCATAATTTGAGAATTATAAATTGCAAAGTGTAGATAAAAAATAGATTACCCAGTTACAGTCTACATTTTTAGCTCTAGTCTTGATTGAGCTTCTTGCAGGGTTTTTTAATGCATCAGCAAAAGTATAAAACATGAAAATTATTACTGATAGCAATCAACAAACTACTTGAAGTGTGATACAAATGTATTTTAAAATGTACCTTTCACATAAACAGGTGGAAGGAAAGGGTGACTAATACACAAGCAGTAATCATATTACTTTGCTTTCATGTTGGCTAGTTAACCAGTGAGCCCTACCCACATTTTAGGTCTTGTAGCATAATTTCAGTGCTTATCAGATCAGCTGACTCTGAAGGATAGCTTACCTATCTAGTGTTTGTATCAATTATAAGCCTGACAAGTTTAAAAGTTCATGTGCTATTTCAGTACATTTAACAATAATGGATTTTAATCCCTCTTGAATAGAGACATGGTATGCCGGTTTCCATCTAATTCTAAATAAAGTGGTTTTCGTCCCATTACTGAGAAAAACAAGTATTTATGTACATAGTCAAGTACTCTTCTTGGCTTTGCTGGTATAATCATGTTTATAGGACTGATTTTTCTGCAGAACCACCAGAGTGATTCTAACCAGAAAGAATATTTAACCCATTAAAGAGTTTGCACAGATTCTGTTGGTTGATTGTAATTTCTTTCTCGTAAACTAAGCTTGGATGTGTATGCTGTCTCTGTTAATTTTGATAAAATTTTGCAGGAGGTTCTGTGGTGATACGTGGCCTAACTCCAGTCAGGAGAAAATATAAGTTCTCTTCTCCCTATCCTGTGCAAAAATTTTTGATTTTTTATATTTTTTTTTCAAAGTTTGAGAAAAGTTTCTTTGGAGTCAGGAGTACCTGGAGTCAGGAGTACCTGGAATCAGGAGTACCTGGAAACAAACAGTGACTACATAGACGGGAAACTCTTCTCAGAGTTGTCTATTTTATATTCTCAGCAGCTTGTGAGGGCCTAGTTAATATTAACTGCCAAAAATGCTTTTCTTGGCTTGTGATAATAAAGCTACATTTTTTCCCCTTGGTAGTATAATCATTGTTTTGAATAAAGACAGAGCTAGTTGGCTGCACTTTTCATAACTGCAGTGTTGAACTAACACTCTTTCTACAACTAGAGCTGGCTACTGTCAAGCAGCACATGCAATCGAATTTTTCTGAATGTATAGAGATGTCTTCAGCTAAGAACATACACTATTATCTGCAGTTCTGTCGGTAGATTGAATGTTTTTCATGTGGAAGTGGCTGCCTCCAAGTCCACTTGAAACAAATTATGGAATCAGTCCTCTTTACATCACTGATTGAATCAAACCTAGTACTGATGACATATAGAGCAACATGAACAATGTGTCCAAGCTCAGTAGAAGTTAATGCTTCTGAGAGTTTAGAGAGAAAATAATTGTCTTAGCTATTCTCTGACTGTTAAAATTGGCTCATTCATATGCCAGGTGAATAGGAAGATAGAAATAATGCAGAAATCTTGAAATGTTGCTTCATTTCACATTGGAGTGAAATTCGAAAGTGTGGAAATTGTCCTGGAAAGAAAATCCAAATACAGTGATCAAAACTTTTATTTTACATTTGACTTTATTTTTTACTAGCATAACATAATGTAAAAAAAAAACAACCAAAAACCATGCTCAGACATGCAATGTAGACATTCTTTTTTACAAAAATGAAATTTAATTTTACAAAATTAAAACAATGGTGAATATTTGTCTTAATTTTCTCACTAGCTGTTTTGAAAGTGTGCTGATATAAAAGTTCAAAGTATCTTTTACTGATACTGCATTTTGCTGTATTTGTTACATGGTGAAAAGATTTTCTATTTTCAGTTAGATAAGTCTGAAAATTGTGCCAAAAACTGAAGTCAACTTGATACTACTTAACTCACCTAAAGGGTAGGCATTTAAGTGCAAGCTTGTCATGTTATAATGTATTATGGGTTATGCAGAGAAACAGAAACCTCCAGTTTACATGCCTGACTTTTCTTTAATCCCTGTGATTTGGATGAGATTAATTTCCTTCTTTCAGATTTTCCTATTTTTATCTATTGAACATAATCATAAAAGAGAGCATTCTGAGGTAAACCTCCATTGTGGTACCTATAAATTCAGCACTGTTTCTGACTTGCAGCAAGTGATATTTAGAATGAGGCAACTGAAATGATTGAACATGTAGAACAGGTTGAAGATGAAAATGCTTTGTCCTTACTAATATTCAATACATAATACCTGTCTTTTATTTTCAGTGATACATCATTTCTCAACTAAACAAAGAAGAATCAAAGCAATAAAGGAAATGGCAAGAGTATTGGCACCTGGAGGCCAAATAATGATTTATGTTTGGGCTATGGAACAAAAGAATCGTCACTTTGAGAAACAAGACGTATTTGTTCCATGGAACAAGGCCTTGTGCTCACGCCACTTTTCAGAATCAAATCAATCTGGAGATAAGGGTGAGTTTGTGCATAGTGCAAAAGGGCAAGACATACACCCTGCACAGCTTGTCACCTCTGAGTGCAGCTACCAAAGCAATCTGCAGCCAGAAACTGATTCAAAACATTCCCACAATATGGAACGTTGCTTACCCAGAGCCTGCTGCATGAAAACTTCTGAAGAAGAAAACAGATTTTACAGTGCTCTAGGAAGATCTTTCCGCTCATGGTTTTTCTCCAGATCCCTTGATGAATCAGCCCTGAGAAAGCAAGGTGACAAAATGAAGCACCTGAAACATGAAGGAATGTGGGCGAACAGTACTGTACCCATTCAGCATTCACGACACTGCAGTTTGGATTTAGGTCACCATGGGGCACTGTTAAATGAACAAAGTTTAGATGACGATGATGTGTTTGTGGAAAGCTTGTCTCTCAAAAAACCACAGTGGTCACCAGCCACAGATGCACTGAAGGATTTAAGTTTAAATGGAGGACACCAAAGCGTAGTTCAGAGCAAGGATGATAAAGCTACATTTATAAATGGCCCAGTGGAAGACAGGGACTGCATCTGTGGTTGTAATAAAGATGCTGCTGGTAAGTCTGATGCCAGCAAGTTTTTCAAAAGAACTTCAACAACTGACTCCACTGACTCAGCTTTGGATTCAGCGGTGTCTGTTGGGGACCAGACTGATGCCATGTTGGATACAAAGGCCTTCATGCGGTATTACCACGTTTTTCGGGAAGGGGAGCTGTGTTCTCTGGTAGAAGAGAACGTGCCTGAGCTTCGGATACTTTCTTCCTGCTACGACCATGGAAACTGGTGCATTATTGCAGAGAGAAGAGGAACATAGCTATAAAGAGAACAAAGCAGAATCCAGTGACTGAGGATTTTAAGCTGTTCCTTGTGTTACTGTGATTGTGCAGTGTGGCATGGAATTTGAATCTTGTAGTTGTGTGCCATTCATTTTTTGAGTTATTATCTCTCAACTATTTAACTAGCTAATGCAAGGTCTGTATATAGGAATGTAAGTGGTAGACGATATTTATGTTTTGTTAAACTTTTATGAAGTTAAAACTGTAGAGTTTTATATTGCTTTTAGCAAATAATTGTGTTTTAAAATATACTTTTCTATTGAGAAATAAAACCTTTTTATAAAACAAGGATCAGGGCATCTTTTATGAGAAATATCCTCTCGGCAGAAAGTCTAGTCTTTGTTCTTCAGATGCTAAAAGTGTGTCACATTGCTCCCTATTCTTGAAGTCCTATAAATGAGACACAGACACTATGTCTAAAATTATACTTGACTGTACACTGGTAGAGTGCATGCTGCAGAACTGGGAGCAAGCATGGTCCCAGTGCTACGTAGCTGGGAGTAGAGTTCTTAATGGGAAAAAAACTGTGTACCAAACAAGCTCTGTGTATTCTGTCATTTGATGTTTGTATTTGGGAGCAAATGACAGCACAGATTTTGGATAGTATTTTTTACTTCTGCTTTAAAAATAATTTAATTTGTTTCTCAGGTGCAGGTGAAGTTTAATGTGTTAGCTCTCACAAATAACTTAATTTCCTTTCCTGTAGTTTTTCATTGGTTATGTGTATATAAAAGTCAGAGGGATTTGTGAGAGTGTCAGTATTATGTAAAGTTCTAAAATATCAAATCCTTGAGATACATATATCTTTTTGATAAGCCTGGGAAGCTAAGATTAAATTAATAAAAATCCAGTGCATATCTGGTCAGCTGTCATATTTACTTTTCTTGTTCACTGACATGAGACTATGTACTAGCATATTAAATAATGTAGACAGGAAGAGGATAAGCCCAGTTTGCACATAAAATACAATGCTTAAATGAATCTTTTGAGACTGAAATGATAATAGATTGTTTACACAGCTTTCCTGTTCCCTCCAAGACATACCATCAATATCCATCTGTAGTAGATTGTAGCAGTTTGTAGTGCTGGGGATAAAAAGCACCTGTTTTCAGAAGATCAATAGTGGAACTGCCAGCACAAGCAGGGCTAGAAGAAGCTAATGGCCTCGTTATCACAGAGTTACTCCATTTCTAGGCTTAATTCATAGTCAGTGGTTGCAGTGCAGGGCACATCTTCAGCTGGTGTGATTTCATGACCTTTAATAGAGCTACACAGATTAACAGCCCCCTCCCCGCCCCCCCCCCGAAAAAAAGAACTCCCAAACCCCTTTTGTTAACAGTGGTTTTAGAGAGCTGCATAATTAAGATGCCTGCCCTGTTATTGAGCAAGCAGCTTTGAATACAAGGCAATAGGAGTGAAATGCCAAGCTTTTCCAGTCTATGGTGCATGAGTAGGTGGATTTGGGATTGTTCAGTAGAAACCCCTGATGGTGCTGAGTATTTTTTGATGTAGCTTCCCAGCTGTTAATTACCACATGGTAATAGTACTATAGATTTATTTGCTGGAGCAATGTCCACAAAGCAATCATCTTTGTCTTCCTCATAGCTTGGGATCCTTGTACTTTATTCTTCCTGGGTCTATACCACTTGCACTCCCCACAGGCTTTTGAAAAAAAAAGTCTGGCCAAAGAACCATACATTTGAGACTTCTGAAATACTATTCCACTCTAAATGTTACTTTCAGTACAGCCTGGGGCTGTGGCTTTCAGTTGCTGTATATGAGCCATACTTCAGAAAATGGGCAATATTCCCTGCCTCACTGTGTCCAGCTGCTCCTGGCTGAGGGGGCTGCACCTGCTGCATCCTCAGGCTCCAGATTCAGACAGTGCCAAAGTACCCATCCTGCAGAGCCAGCATGGATTGTGCTGAGCTCCACACCTCATTTGCAATATAGTTGTGTCAGACAGGAGAGGCCTGCCTCTTTTTTTGGGAATTTCTGGGTGAGCTTGAGAATTCTAGAAGAGAAGTCAATTGCTTCCAGATAAGGTATGCCAGTGGATATTCAGCACTCCTGGAATTTGGGCTGCATTTAGGAAAGAGGTAGATTATTATCATCCTATATCCAATTCTGAAACTTCATCCCTAAATGCTGGCATGCAGAAACTTTATTGCACATATATAAAAATATTTATTAATTATTATTAATCTTAACTGACAGCTTTAGTTTAGGGTTTAGTTAACTGGGAGAAAGGATATCACAGTTTTGTTATATGCACTTCTGCGGTCTGACTGGCATATTCCGTGTGTAGTTAAGTGGACTGATGAAATTTGGGGTAAACTGAGAAAGGAAAGGTGTCCATTCTCTTTAGAGTATAGACTTATTATCCTTGCAAGAGACCGAATCTGTGTCAGGCTCCAGTTAAAACTTCTTGCTCTATCAGCTGTTTGAATAACAGTTGTCACCTCGAAGCTCCTGAAGTACTTTAAACCACTTTTTTGTTTGTAGACTTCCCATGTATTATATGGTTTGAGGTTCTTGCCTGGGGATGCTTTTCACAAATCCTTATTTCTGTATTGAATTTTCTCTTGCTTTGAGTTGATGCTGAGTTTGTATTGTATTCTTATAAATTCCTGGGAGAAGGAGAGGTGAGGTTTGGTAAGTGGCTTTTTTTTTTTCTTCCCCAAATATTAATTTTTTGTCTGAGGATGTGTCATCTCCATGTAACATAATTTTTATGGACTAGGGTCAGTCAGCTGAGGTCATGACTGTGAAGTCTGCATAGCAAACTTTTTTTCTTATAGGCAGTCTCCCATCTATTAATGGAGGCTGCCTAGATCTGTAACAGCTTTATAATCTCCTAAGGCAGATTACCTCACTCAGAGCATGGTGGAGGCCTCTCTTGACTGGTTTCTCTTTTGAGGAGGCCCACCTTAAACAAAAAGTAATTTCCAGCAGAATCCATGTGATCCCAGACTTTAACAGCTTACAGACAAAGTTAATGTGCTCAGAGAAGTGGATATACCATTAAAAAGTATAGTAAATGAATGAACAAGGAAATAAAACCCAGTTGTCCTTGAACACAAACTTTCATCAGTGTCAAGACTGAAAGATCTGACTGTTACAAGGTAAAAGGCAAATGTGTTTTTACATTGCTTGTCTGACAAAAGGGCAATAATTTCATGTCAATTCTGCCGATAAAAAACCTGCTTCTGACTTTAGTGGGCTAGGATTGCTCCTGAGCTGCTTACGTAGCACTGAGTGGCACGTGGAGAAGTTTTGATGACATGAGAAAAATGCCCATGTTTTATACAAAATTAGTTCAGGTGGAACTGTCTGTGTATCAGTTTCTGCCCATTGCCTCTTGTCCTATTGCTTGGCACCATAACTGCAATAAAAAATACATTGAACAGACTTATTTTTGCCAGACTAATACAATTGTAATCTTTGATACATTTCTATTAGAAGTGAACAAGTGTCATTTTTTGGGTACTAACAGTGACTAATTTACTTTCTTCCAAACTCATTGTATAGGAATTTTAAAATCATGGTTGAGAAATGAAAGCTAAAAGCATTCTAGCAGACTTTTTTCTGGTACTTATTTGTATACTTGTTACTTATGAGCACAGTTCAAAATGCTCAGTCAAGAGTTTTGTATGTCCCACCAGCAAAATATTGCTGGTGAACTGCTTGGGTAGGTTCTGAATAGTCTGATCCTGCATCCTCTGCTGTGTCATGTCTCCATCAGACTGCATTCATACCACTGTTGGGCTGTATTAGTATCGACATTGTGTTAAATCTACTGCACTACTGTCGCTGTGAGCCGCTAGCCGCGTGCAAGAACCAGACTGGATCGGGTGAGGCGAAATTCTGATTTTATTATTTAATTCTAAAACTTATATAGACTTTTAAATGTTTCTCTGGATTGGGTCAATTGAAAACCTCCCCCTAGGCCCATAGGCCAGGCTGAACTGCCCATCTTTCCAGAGACAGTTTCAATAACATCCAAACCTTATCTTTATTTATAGAACACAGGGAGAAGAAGAGAAAAATTCCCATGGGAAAGAGTCTGTGCTACCACACACTACCCACTTCCTTGCTCAGCACTTTTAGAGGATTTGGGACTACTTCAGTACTCCAGGAAAATGGACTGTGTCAGTGTTAAATATATACAAGTGCTTTGCTCTTTTGCGAGTTCAGGATTTCTCACTCTTGCAGGATCTGAATTCTGGCAGCTAGCCATGATTTTATCTTCCAATTTGCTGGCAAAAACCATGCTTAGGTACTGCTCTGTAATCAATTCTGTGTCCATACATGGAACATATTCTTTAGTATTCAACAGAAAATAAATCCCACTTGGTTAAAATAGAATTTCCTACAAAATTTGTGTGTCTTCAGATAAGCTAATAAATACATTAGCCGCTGGAAAATCTGTGTCTTGGAAAGCTCTTAATGAGTGTTAAATTTGAGAAGACTGTGTTAGTGCTGTTTTCTCATTAAGTTAGACCACATGGGCACAATGCAGAACAGGAAAGCACAGCAATTTGCTGTGGAGCAGGGAATCTCTGCGTTTGAATCATTTAAGCTATGTCTGCATCCTCCTAGAGCTTGAGGTGCTTGAGGACTGCAGATGCCCCTGTTGCTCTTGTGGCAGTTCAGTACCTGAACCTGCTGCTTCTGCCAGTGCTCAAGAGAGGTAAGTTGTCTTAAAAAGAATACAAATTGTCCTATTTTTTAAAAGAGCAACCAACCAACCCCCCATCAAGACCACTACCACCACCAAAAAAGCCCTAGTAGGGGTGCTTCAGCAATTACTGTCATATCTAAGCAGAAATAAAAACGTGGAAGAAGAAAAAAGAAAAGAAAGATATTATGTGTGGCAGTCCTAGGTTTGAAAGGATTTCTGGATATAAAATCTCCATCCCCTTTAGCCTTGTTGACAAGGTGCTATGCTCTGCTTTGCTGAGGGGTTTATGGGTAGGACAGTGGACACAAGAACAGTGAGATGGTATTAGGTTGCCCTCTTCAGTTGTGACAAAGTAGGTTGACTTCTGCAGAATTCTAAGAGTTTGTTGGTGCTTTTTGTACAGCATCTCAAATTCTCTTTTCTGAATGAAGAAAGTATTTCTTGTCATTTTGAAACTGTCACAAGTAAAATAGCCAAAATATATAGCTGAAGATACCGCCTCTTACACATGTGATAACAAAAGTCTCCGTGTGTGCACAGTCAGATTGAAAGCTGATGGTCCTCTTGCACAGGATAAAAGTAAGTCATTTGTGAGAGGCATTTTGGTGAGGCAGCATCATGTTCTTGTCTGTGTCTCTCTTCTGCATCTTTGCAGAAGAGACTATGCTACATGTCAGAATTACTGGGAATAAACTGACCCTTCACATCTCTGCTTCCTTACCACAGAACTGACAGGAGAGTCAGGTTTAATTCTGAACAAAGTGTTTCTCATTAAAGGAGGAATTGGCCATTTGGGCAGAACAAATGCTGTAGTGCAGAGAAAGCACAGATACTCCAGAGAAGGTTAAACCTCTCTATTTAAAAAGGGGAAAGCAGGATGTTTTGTGGCTCACTGGCCTAAGCTGCATTCCAGTGTGTGCAAGAGAATGCAAGAGAGGAGACAGTGATAAAATTAATAGAGAGCAAGTTGCACACAGCATTTCCAGGCTGGTTTAAATTCGTGTTTTATTCCATGGTGTAGCCTGATGGAGGTCATTGTCTGTACTGAGCACTAGCAGCAACTATCAACATCAATAACCATCAAGAGTGCTCGCTGCTTCTTGGGATCTGACCCTCTCCACTTCACAAAGACTGGCTTTCTAACATTGACCACTGGACCCTTAAAAACATTTGTCCGACTCCTGAGTAATAGTTTTAAATAATGAACCAATACAAATATATCTCTGTGTGTATCTATTATATTTTTTTTAATGAAACTTTTTAATTTTTTTCCCCGTATGTGTTAAATACTTTAGTTATATTACAATACAATAGTAAGTAGTCCTTGGTGCAATTTCAGAAAGGTGAGCAAACAATTTGACAGCGAGGAAGAAAGGACTAAACCATGAGTACAAGTGAGCTGCCAGCCAGGGCATGTTTGGATGGAGGTAGTAGGGAAGAAGGGGAAGGTGCTAGGAGAATCACATTAAAGAGACTAACAGAAAATTGCTCAAGCCTGTGAAATATGACCTGATTCAGGGAAAAATTACCTCAAAATCTACTTCAAAGTATTCCATTGACTTTCCTGGTTTTTGTCTTTGTTGTTCTCAGAAATGCCTGTGTACCCTGGCATTTTCCTTTCTGTGGTTCAGAGAAGAAACAAAGATCCCTGGGAAGTTTAGCTCATGTTTAATTATAAAGTAGAGCAGTCAGTTTAATAATAGAATGCGTTTGACCATGGTTTCACAGGGGTGTTTCCATAGTCCCTAGAAGAGTGAGCCACAGGCACACCCAACTCTTTTTCTCTCTCTTGCCTCTACCTGAGATTCAGAAGGAAAAAAAAGTAAAAATACAAATCTGTGCATGAAGGGCCGACTGGGGCTGTGGCATGTTCTCACCTTCTCCTTGATCTGGGTATTCAGAGCACCAAAACTTTGCAAGATTTATTTTTATTTGCCATGAAAAATACCTAAGGCTCGTCGGGAGAGACCAAATTCTGAAGTAAAAGGAAACTTTTAAAACTTACCTGTGCAAAACCAGTGATTCTGTACCTGAATTTGCTCTGCTTTACAGCCATTGATTTTGCTAGTATTTGGGTCAACCTCCTAAACGGGAATTTTGCCACAGAGAGTGCGTGCCTGGTGTATGCACCCCAATGTGTCCTCAGGTGCAGCTTTGCCTTTCAGTTCTCATAAAGAGCTTACAGGAGACCTGATGTAGTGCTGTGCAAAGCAGCCTTTCAACTATGAGCTGAATTTGTAATTGACATATCTATGAAATATTAAACAAACCATTAATGCCTCCGAGCAGGTTAACCACATGAGCCCTTCAATCTGCACTGGGTCGTGTCTCTGTGGTAACATATTAGGCTCTGGCTTATTGAGAGAAAAGAAGCCTAAAGGAGAACTAACTGGAGACAGAGTATCAAAAATCCCATGCTCAAGCAGATAAATACAAAAGCCAGGTTTAATACAGCAACTAAATAAACAGTTTCAACATTCTTGCACTGAACTTTGAAATAAAAAGTCATGCGCAGTGATAGCCATTTGGTGATAACAAATGTGGAGATTTCAGGAATGGTGACATGAAAATGGATTGCTGGCAATGAAACTGAAGTTTATAGTGTCATACTTGGGTCAAAAGGTTTGTTCCCTATATATAACAGGCTATTATAAGATGCCTATGTGATGGAAGGAGAATCAAAAAAAAGGAGAGATGACCACACATTCCCAAAATCCTACACTTATCTGACTGGACATCACTGTGGAAATGTCACTCTTGGGTGACACAGTCCCTTCCTCACACCCCGAGGAGGACTTTGAATAGACAGTGATGTTCATACACCATTGTGGTCCATGTCTGAGCTGCATCTTTGTCAGGGGTTATTTGACAGGGTGGCTTCTCTGAGGTGTCAGTTCAATGAAGGCCACGTTGGTTACACTGAGCTGACAGTATGAAAATCATCACTGCAGCCTCTAATAGAAACAGACTCATGCTCTTTCTTAAATACAAGGGGAGTAACATAATGAAGGAAATACCACGGCATGATCTGGGGCTACTTTTCATCTGGTTTGATCCCTGCAGTCTGTCGGTGCCGAAGCTGGATCGTTCCTGGGTCGGTTGGTTGCATGCAGAGAATAATGTGAAATGACATTTTTCTGCCAAGGCCGAGATGATTGCTATCAGTGTCATTGTGGTCTCCTGCATTTGTGTGCCTGCTTCCCCTCAGAACAAGTGCAAATGTTTGAACAAACAAGTCAAAAGGACTCAGAAATGGAAGAAGGAGAGAGACGATAAGTAGGAATATTCATAACAGTGCTGGAGAATATCACAGTTAAGAAAGAAATGTTAAATGAGGAAGTTAAAAAATTTATTAAAGGAAAGGAAGAAAAAATGTGAACATGAAATTTAAGGCACTGTTTTTCTCATGTAAACCAGCCAAGAGTCTATTCAAAGGACCACAGGAAGTTTCTCAACATAATTTTTAATTGAGAACTAAAAGCTCAACAAATAAATGCAGTTTCACTGAAGTCTAGACTAAAGACACTACACTGCCTGAGAGGATTAAGTGGATAATCAAAAACATTTTGTGGTTTCTGCTGTTCCCAGAGACCAAAAGTAGGGACAGAGGAGAATGAGAGATGGCAAATGAGCCAAACTGAAAAAAACCCCCTCAAAAATCTGCAGAAAAAGATGGATTTCCCATATCCATTGAAAGAGTCTAAGTGTTATGAAAGACAGAATACAAACACAGGATCTACAGCTATGAGCTAAAGTCCTTGTTTTTCTTTGTAGGAATATAAATAGAAGAGTTTAATGCTCATTTAAGTAACTATTTAAATTTTACTATTTGACTCAGTACAACTCTGAGTTTTTAAAAATTATGTTTGACAAATTGGAATGAGAAGACTAACTGATTCTATGATGCAATGTGATTATTTAATTATTTTGATAGAAAAATTTAAAAGAAAAACCTGATCACCATATGGTTGGAATGCAGAAGCTTTTATGGGATCATTAGTCTGCGATTTCTGTAGGAAAATTAGCTTTTGGGTAACAATGCCTTAAACAGACTCAGCTTATAAATAATTTCTCAGGACCTAGATGTATATTAAGTTCACTTCAGATAGAGTTGTGTAATCATTATCAAACCTAAAATTCAGATCTGTGGGACTTGGGTGTGAATGGCACTGCTGGTAGTACCAAATTTTATTCTAACCTACTTATTATATAACTTCTCATTAAAAAACCCAAATATGTCAGATTACCTTTCAGGACCCACATGCCACTCATTTGAGATAGAGGAGTAAGGCAGAAGAATATGGAATAGGGATCTGACAGTTTAAATAACTTACTGTGGAAAAGTACAGAGGCACTGGGAGAACAGAAGTGCCGTCCTAAGGAAGGGAATGCAAAAGCCTCTTGCTACCAGGAAGCTATATTTAGAGATTTCTGCCTGCAAGAGAACCCCCTCTGTTTAATTCTTCCCCAGCTGGACGTTGTAAAGTGATTTCTCAGCAAGGCTGGCAAAGCACAGCATTGCACCAATCACATCTGTTAGTCACAGCACGCATGGGATGGTACCTGCCTGATCTGTGGGAGCTCTGCAGTCAGCTCAGCTGTGTTTGGCATTTGTCTTGCGTTGCAAAATCCTTTCGCAGGTGCTGAACATTAGGTGACCACTGAGACAAGAGTCTAAAACATCTATGAATCCTAATAAGAAAGCAAAGTTGTCTTTGTATTTTTGTTGTTAGATTAATGATACCATACAATGAACTTCTCTAAGGTCATTAGAAATAAAAATTTAGGAAAAAAATATACTTTTCGCTTTCTAAATATTTACACATAAATTATTAATAAGGGAATCAATAATTCTGTTTTGGTAGAAACAACAACTCCAGAAGACTGTTAGTTTTGAGAATAAATTTATGTTCATCTATTAGGACTTTGTGGGCTTCCAGAGCTATGTGTTACTGATACTCTCAATGTTAGAAAGGGATGTACTTGGCCTGGTTTAATACCAGGCTCCTTCATTAACCAAAGAACGTGTATATATTTAAAATAAATTCCTGTTGATTTTCCTGTCTGTGGTTCTGCTGAATAGTTGAATACACTAATGAAATAGAGGTAAAACACAGGTGATCCAGTAATAATACTCTTTTCTACAGCAATGGTAATATGAACAAAGTCGATTTAAATACTGCCTGAAGTGTTTCACTCAACTAAATAAGATGAAGAAAATCTTCAATTTTCCACTAGGTGTCAGTCAATCTATTTCTTTGGTTAAATAGGCTCTGCAGAAGAAATTTGAGAGCAAAACGCTGATGCCAAGCTGCTATAAAAATAGTTACATTTTTAGTGAATACCAAACAGAGGTGTTTGGAAAGAATGAGACCAAATGGATGACTTTTCAATTTTAATTGTGCCTCTATTTTTTTCATTTGCTTTACATTTTCCCTTTAACAGCAGTCAAGAAAACTCCCACAAACTCCAACCCTGATACTGCTCCAGGGAAACAGGGGAGAAGGAAGGAAGAGAAGGAGCAGGCTGGCATTGACTATGGAGACTCTGCTTGGTTATTTCATGTTGGTCCTGAGCTGGCAGCAGCAGGATTTGACCCTTTCAAGGGGAGGGTGCCTAAGACAGCAGAATCCAACAACTTTCAAGAAAGCTCCAAAGCATCAAGCCTTGGAACTGCCATTGCACTAAAAGGAAATGGCACCTTTCCCAGTGCAAGGCATGATAAGGCCCTTGGGAAAGGTCTTGAGAGTGCAGGAAGAGTGCAGAAATGTCTGTGCAGGAAAAGAGAAGACAAGATAGGCACAGAGAGATGAGTGTGCCAGAATGGATTTGAAAAGGGAAACCAGACATAGCTCTTGCTAATGGTAGCCTTGGGCCCATGTTGGTGGTCATAATGGCAATTGAAGTTTACCAACTGCTTGTTTTGCCGGGCCTGGCCAGGATGGAGCTGCTGTGGGAAGGCAGCAGCCAAAGAACATACAGGAAAGGAAAGGTCAGAAAAGTGATGGTGCACAGCAAGACATTTGCTGACTGGACAAAGCGAGACAGATATTGCTGCTTAAAGTACAAGAAGAAAGAAGGCAAGCATCTTCAGTCTGGCTTCATAAAAACCAAAGAGCCCATCTCTTGTGTGCACCTGTGTCCCAGACACAGCATTTAGTGTAGTGCTTCACATACGCACCTGCTCTGAACAGGCTGCACTCACACGGGCTATGGCTGCTTAGGCTGTCTACTGCGTCCCGGGTAGCTGTGTAAACCAGCACTGTTCATCCCTGAGGCTCTGTAAAACCATTACTCTGGGAGCTGCAAGAGTCCTTCTCTACCCCAGCCAGGTAAAGACTGGCAGGATACCTCTGGGAACCTATGGGAACAGTGATCTGAGATCAGACCAAAGGGCCGTGATATCAGTGTCCAAGGTGTCTCTTAAAAGAGAGCAGCAGTTTTCTGACACCAATTCAATTTATATCCCTTGTCTACCAGGGAAAAGGTTAAAGACTAATTGTGCTCGTGTAAGGTGGAGCCCTCACTGGAGGAATTGGTAAGCAATGTCCATAGGGACAGCAGGGGAGAGGGACTGTCTCCCCAGTCTGCCCAGAGAGCTGACTGGTTTTTCTTTGGGTCTGTGACTGCTGGGCTGTGTGATCTGGGAGTTCAGAAACCGAAAAGGAACCACCAGTGTGGAATTTTATTGTCCAGCCTGTATTTTCTACACTGACACCAGAGTGTCATGTCATCTCTTTGGTATTTTGCAAGTTACTGCTCTCATGTGCTGGACTGCCTCATTTCGCTGCACTGCAGTTACCCCATTCACCCAGCCATTAGACCATTACATTACAGTCATGGGAATGTTACTGAAATAATCTGGTAGAGGAATTTTGATGTATTTTAACACAGTTACTCTCCAAAATGTAAAAACTACTTTATTGTGTTTGTTATTGCATCGCTCTTCTTTGTGGCTTAAGTATTGGTTATGGTACAACAGAGACAGACCTGAATCTTTTTGTGGGTCTGTGCAATTTTACACGACACGCAGAATGGGCAGACTCAACGGCAACTACAAAAATCCTTCCCAGTTTGCTCTTCTTCCCTCTGAAATACCCAGAGCTGTATCTTACTTTACATAACAAAAGATGGAGTGCATCCGCTGTGCCAGAGGTGGCTAGAAGAAAACCAACACCAGTCCATGTTCCTCCTGTCAGTGTTGGAGCTGGTAGAACTGCCAGAAGCAGCATGGCCTGGGAGCCCAGGAGGTACTGGAAGAAGCAGCAGCAAGGCTTTGCAGGATGAACTGGGAACCAGCTGTGCAATGTCTCTGTGCTGTCCTTCAGCGACCCTCTTCAGCCATCCTCATTCAGCTCAGCTTCCCTGCTTGGAAGACGAAAATAAAATCAGCTCATATTTTCACAATGTGCTTTCAAGCTCCAGCACCAGCAGCCTCATAGTGTAACTTCAGGGATTTGAAAAAGAATGTTAAAATTGTCTCATATTGCCTATGGTATTGAAGTAAAGGGTAAGCTTCCCCATTGGATGGGACATGGAAAGACTTTTTCTAGAAACATGCGATTTGGAAGGTGTATATCAGTGTTTGCCAAGAAACATATTCAGGTACTCTTTAATAGCAGACCTATGTTAAAAATTCTTAAAGTAATGTATCTAATATAGGCTATGCTTTGGAGGTCACCAGAATCACCTTCTACCATCCTTCCACTAAGCTGTGAGCCTCTGAATAGCTTGGCTGCAAGCCAGTAGGAGGTTGTTTTTCCTGGCACGGTAAATTTGAGAGGTGTAGGACCTGGATGTCACTTGTGTCTTAGGGAAGGCTCTCCCAGATGAGCTGGAGGCTCTACCTTAGTGCTACCTTTCCCTCCATCCCCCAGATATTTAGCTAAGTTGTTTAGCTGTTGCATACTTTTAATTTAAGTCTTGTGCTTTTCTTCCTTTCATCTGATGTATTTCAAATCAAGCTCATACAAATCTTCCAGCCAAAATGTTCTTAGAACTTGTTTATGCAGGTGTGTTGGTTTGTGACAGTGCAGGGCTGGAGGAAGGAGCCAGTGGTCTCAGGATGAGCCAGGAGTGCCCATGGGTGACTTCACAACTGCCATGCCATGTGTGCCCTGGCCTATAACAAACCTACAAGAACCAAAACCCAACAACATTAGCTGATTCTGTTAAAATTGCATGTCTAAGAGTGATGTCTTTGGTTCTGGGATTGGTGTTGCTATTACACTGTGTTCTCTTCCTGCCATTCACAAACATCCATGATTTCTAGCTCAGCTGTGTTTTCCTCCCAGTTGACAGAAACCTTGGCTGTGAAGTGTGGGAATAAAACTTGGGATCTGCTGCAGCCAAGTTTTATTTTGCTGTTGAGATTCTCACCTCTGTGAAATCACTACAGAAAAATGTTTTTATTTATGAAGTTTTATTTATTTTCTATTTCTATGACATGTACTTCAGAAATGTAAGAACCCTCCTTTGTTTTTCTGTGTGTATCCAGCCCGTTCCCAAGAAACGGTGTGACTGCGTATTTGTTTGAGATGGAGGCGTGAGGGAAGTGTTGGCTCCCAGTGCCTGCCCTCAGTTAAACACGTGGGAGCTCTGGCTTTCCATGTGTGGCTGTGCAGATACCCAAGTAAAACAGTTTCCTATAGAGGTCTTCAGGGCAGTGCTTTCCCCTGCTGAGATGCTGGAATGGAAATGCTTGCTGGCTGTTTTCCTTTGAGGCTGGTGCTCTGTCCTTGTACAGCACAGCTTTCTAATAGCTGACTTCCAGTGAAACTCTGAAAAGTTGAGCAGCTGAAAACCCATCATGTGCCTCTCACTGTAGGGACTGTTGGCCACTGGACAGAATTACTGATCCTTAATTACAGTGTCTGTACAGACAGTGATCGGCCTGGAGCCATAATCAGATATAAAAAGGCTCTGAAACAAATCTATAGGCCAAGTTCTAAATTTATGTAAAGCCCTGACAATTGGGAAGGCATGCCAACACAAGTTATTAATGCCAACATATTTTTATCATGTAACTGTGACTGTGTAGTTAGTGATGATCAGGGTTTCTGGATATGGCATTACAGCCACACACACAAGAAGTTATTTCAGCCAGTTGGTTGCATTTGAGAGTGAATTTCATACTGACAGTTCTGCAGTGAAAGAAACTTACTATACTTGAGGAGACCAAGAAAGAAGCAGTTTTTCTCAGATTTTTTTTTTTTTTTAACAACTGCACTGATTTGGAGACTGTAATTCCCTGAGGAAGCTATGTTCAGCTATAAATATCCTCTGAGCTAGCTCAGTGGGTTTATCTGGACTGGGGCTAATTTATAGGTATTGCATTGGGCTCTCAGAAGGGGCATATTTCTTATACTCTGTAGAGCAGTGATGGGTAATAAGGGAAAATCTGAGATACCTCTTCACAAAAAGCCTAAAAAAACATACCTCTTAACAAAAAACTTCCTCCATCACTATTCTGAATGTGAACCTCCCAGCTGTCCCAGAGTGAACAGCTAGGGGACAATTGGCATCTTGAGGCAGAGTTTGTCTGGAGGGAAAGCAGAAGATGAAATAAGAGCTCTGCTTCTTTGTCATTGTATGTGTCTGGTGCTACATAACAAATATTTTTAGAAGTTAAACCTAGATAAAGCTGCCCACGATTGCCATCCCCACTGCCTGTGCTGTTGGGTAGCAGGAGGAGAGACCTCTTAATGGTAAATGTGCTTTTAGCTGGAGCCAGGCATCTGCCCCACCTGCAAGTAAGTTTCCTACATCCAAAGAGAGCAGGGCAGTGAGGCAAACTGTGGAATTGGGGTGTGTAGATACCAGTCTGAATAAAGAAAGTTAAAAATATTACAGTGAGTGAGGTTCTGGAAGGAAACAAGTTAAACATACTTCATGGTGGCTCTTGGAAAGTATTTCCCCAGAGGAGAACTGCTGGCACGGAATGTTCTCTCCCATGTTTCTCCCCTCATTTTAAAGGCAATAGGAGAAGAATGTTAAATTTACCTGTTTAAAAAAGCTGATGAGGAGATCAGTATTGTTACTGTTCTTCTGAGGTCACTTCATGACCTTGAGGAAATTGATAGGTGACTGCCCAAAGCACAGGATGAGGCAATTTGGAAAGAGTTCCTACAATGGAGAGTGCCATCCATGGAGCAGTAAGCCTAGGCTTGCTCATGTTTACCAAGAAAGAAAGTAGGTACTTTTCCACCCATCACAGATCCATCACAGGAAATATGACAGCCAAAGAGATGAATGAAAGCCAAAGTAATTTTTACTAGGCCTAAAAATACCATGTTGAATAGTGGCTGGTTCCTCCTTGGAAAGTGTCCGTGTATGAGTCTCAAACACTTGGACAAATGCTATCGGTAGGCAGCAGCTCCGGAGTGAGGCTGTGCTCTCATAATTTGGTCTCTCTCCTGTTGAAAAGTGACTGGGTGCAATACTTGCCACCAGAAGCAATGCAGAGTGAGGCAGCTGACATCCCTGAAGACACCAACTTTAGCCACAATTTGTAATGGCTGCATTTCCAGGCTGGCAGAAGAGTATGTTTGGCCAGTTCATTGCCAGAGTGGGTCTCAGTTCACCAGGAGCAGGTGGGTTGTGGTATAGGACACATGAGACACTACAGATTTCTTGCTCTTGGAGAAAAATAGTCAAATGTCTTAAAACAGATCGAAGTCTGATCAAGTTCTCCTCTTATCCCAGCCAGGGAAGCTTCTAGACAGTCCCTCCTCTGACATAAACACATGCAGTTTAGGGGGAAGGCTGGTTGTTCAGAACTTGAGCTCTCCAAGAGGGTGGTGACAGGCCCCTTACCTTGGAGCATTGCTAAACATGATGCACTCTATAAGCACCTAGCCTGAGCTGTGCATACTCCTGGGAAAGGTTTTGTATCAGATCAGGGCGGGCAAAGGAGAAGGAAATGAGATACCAGGATCTGAGCCTGACCTGACTGCAGTGCTGGATCTGGCAGGATGGAGAAAATGTCACAGGCAGACAAAACACACAAGCAGTGTAGAGCTGATTGAAAAAGAGAGCTTGCAGGGTTTAACAGGAGGTTTGCGGAAAAGAAGGTGGCCATAGAAAAAAGAGGAGGACTGAAATAGAAGCTGTTGTTGCTCAGCCTCAACTTCTCCTGCAGTGTTCAACAGAGAGCAACCAGAATATTTTATCTGTGATTGGGAAGCATTTGGGGGTTGTTGGTGCTTTTGTGAAATGTGCATCTTTAAATCACATACAGTATGCTTGATTAATAATCAAGGTAAAGAAAGAAATCAGTATTTTTCAGCAGTTCCCTAGGAAATGTTTCTTTACAAAGGGCATCTCCTAGGGTATTCTCTATTTCATGCCTTGAAACAACTGCAAAGTATATGTACATTTTCTTATCACAGTTTATGATCCTCTGGAGCATGATAATGGGTACACAACATTAATCTGATTTGTTTAAAAATATTAATCCAATTTTTTGTTTAATGGTACAAATCTGGGCACAACTGATAACAAAAACTTACAGCATGTTATCGCTTTAAGGAGATAGCTAAATGCAATGCCATTCATCACAGTGATAAGTAGTTCCTCAGGCACAAATACGCACATATCGCAGGCCGCGCGTGATGGCGACCAGACGCAGCTCTGTTTTCTGTCTGCCCTGCGTGGCGCTATCGACAAAGAGCTGTGAGAAAGGGCGAAGCAATACTCTTGGCAAATCCTTCACAAGTGTTGGGGTTTGCTGTCCTATGAACTTCTCTGGCAAATTTTAAACAAAATCTAGGAATCTGTTTTAGCAAGAGAGTAGACTGCAAATAAGACTTCAGTCTTGCAATCAGCCCAGCATTTTGTTTGAAATTGGATTTCTTGTCTTTCAGTCAGGCTAAAGCTGATGTCTGGGCAAAAGCAGCCCCAAGGTTTGCTGTGTTGAGAAGAGCCCTGCAGAGCAGAGGTCACCCGCAGCAGCCCAGCGGGTGTGGGGGTGATGCATTGCTTGTGCTGTGTCATGATCCTACAGCAAGATGTTGTCTTGGTGACCCAGTGCTGCCTTCAGATTCTGTAACCACTTTAAGGTTACTACTATGAATGTATGTTACCAAGGAAATGTGGAAATACTTAAAAAAATCATACTCATAATCTTTTAAATGACAGTATTTTCTTTTTTTCTTTTATCCCCGAGTTTATCTAAGCATACTTTTAACCAGGTTTATCAGCTCTGATATGTCAAAACTTGTTCCTGTGATTAGCATGCAACATTACGGTTCAAATATTCTATGTGCATCTCTAGTTCAAAATCCTTTATGCTCTAGCTCCCCGTCACAAAATATAGTTGATAGCACATCTGTTTCATGTCTTGTCTATCAAAAGTAATTTGATTTAGAAATCCTCTAGAGTTGTGTATAGACAAGAAGCAGCTCAAAGGAAAATTTGTTCTTGGCTTGGCTTTTAGATATTTTTGTTTCAGATTCTTGCAAAACTTGCACTTTCAATTTATGATTACTGAAGCAAAAGAATCATATTTTTTTTTTCCCCTTGGTGTTCTGGGGAAGTCTAACTAGGGAAGGCAAGGCACAGAGGATATAAAGTTCATGTAGGAAAGCCGACTGAGGGACAGGCTTAAGCCATTCAAGGAGCCTGGGCTGAGTTCCTATTTATGCCAAAGGTTTTTGGATTATTCTTCTCTCTCTGAGGCTGGGGCAAAGCCTGGCAGGGCAGTGGAATGTGGTGGGTGGGTAACCAAGTCCTACACAACATGGAAAATGCTCATGCCCTAAATACTACTTCAGGGACCAGTTTCTGTAGGAATTAGGCAGAAGAGAAGGGCAGAGCAGAGTGAGCTTGTTTGTTTAGACACACAATGTTTGCCTCTATTTCTCTCTATCTTTTCTAAGGGCTGTGACGGCACTTCCTTCCTAGTTCATTTGTGTGGCTGCCTGAAAGGGATGTGTCTAAATAGGGGTCAGAGCAACTGCAGGGCAGTTTGCTTGTTTGTTAAACAATATGGGAAGAAAACAGAGGCCATAAAGAATACTTCCCTCCCCTCTGTGCCCCAGGGAACATTCTTTATAAAATTTGGCAGCAACTCTTTCATCGCAAACCAGCAAACCACTACATGGAATGGCTGGCCCTGGAAACTGTTTTAGTCATTTAACAGGATAGGAAGAGGAGGCAAAGGAAAGAAGCTTAAAAAAAAAAAAAAAAAAGAAAAAAATTGTATAAAGCCTCAGAGAAAATCTCTACACTAGTAAGACAGAATGTTTCAACAGTAAAAAGTTTGTGGCAGTTTTCAAGGAATTAAAAACTAAGAGTATGATAAGCTTGACTTGTTACATGGTGAATTATAAAAAAAAGAGCATAGTAAATATCATGTCATGTCCCAGATTGTGCTGCTGATCAATTTAAACAAATGTTCTCTCTGACAGTGACCATTGCATGGCTGTTTGGACACAAACACAAGAAACTTCCTGCAGGCTCTCGTGAAAAATACATCCAGAAGTAAGTCCAAGTGCCTAGTGCAGAAATTTAAAATAACAGGAACTTTGGTACATATATTTTTATCCAAGCTCTGCAAAAAACTAATAGTGAATTCCAAATGTAGATTTTCAAATTATGAAATTCCAAATTATGAAAAAAATTACTTTTCTGATACAGCTGATGGTGCCAGAAAACAGCTTGTTTTGCCTTCTTTCCTCAGACAACTTGGTGAGATTTTGAAGCAGTGTCTCTAGCCTCTTTTCTAGCAGTAAACTGGGGATATGGTTCTATGCAAGCCTAAAACTTTTGATACTTAGAGCTTCCCAGGATCTCCTAGTTGCTTAGGTTTTTATCAAATATATGCCTGTTAGTGTGTCAGTGTGTTAGCCATGACTGGCCTGCCTAAACCTCTGTGCTCCTCAGCAGCAGGGCCTCTGAACTCTGTTGCTGCTCTTGACACATCATTCATTCCCTCATTGATCTTGCCAGTAGGATGCTTGGGACATAGCTGCCCCCCCTTCCCCAGTCCCATATGTCTGTTGAACTGAACCTAGTTCAGCAGCTACTCTGCCTGATCTTGTTTACAACTAATGTGACAAGGTGAGTGCTTTACCTAGAACATTATATGATAATTTTATACATAATCATTTATTCTTGTCTTAGGTTGGAAAGGTGGAGAAAGCAAATGTGAATGTAATTTCTTTTAGACTGTGGTTCAGACATCAGCTAGAAAATCTTGACTCTCCTACTTGCTCAAGGTCATTCTTAAAAGGCCTCAAATGCAATTTAATGTGTTTTCAGAGGTCTCCAAAGCCCTATAAGGGAGCTTGCAGACCAAGCACTGTAGTGCTAGTGCTGCTGTGGGTACCATTACAGTTCTGGGATTCGTGAGCAGTTGTGAAACCATATAAATGTTTCTACTTTAGTGAATACTTGCCCTGCATCATTAGGAGTACGTGTTTCTATGCTACATCCCCCTGTACTTGGCACTGGTGAAGTTGCATCTCAGATCCTGTGCTCAGTTTTGGGCCCCTCACTGCAAGAAAGGCATTGAGGTGCTGGAGTGAGTCCAGAGAAGGGCAACAGAGCTGGTGAAGGGTCTGGAGCAGAAGTCTTCTGAGGAGTGGTGAGGGACCCGTGGTGGTTTAGCCTGGACAAAATGAGGTTCAGAAGGGACCTTATTGCTCTCTGCAACTGCCTGAAAGGAGACTGTAGTGAGGTGAGGGTCAGTCTTTTCTCCTAGGGAAAAAGTGACCGGACGAGAGGAAATGCTCTCAAGTTGCTCCAGGGGAGGGTTGGATTGGATATTAGGAAAAATCTCTTCGTGGAAAGGGTTGTCAAGCATTGGAACAGGCTGGCCAGGGAAGTGGTGGAGTCATCATCCCCAGAGTTATTTAAAAGATGTGTAGATGGGGCAGTTGGGGCACACTGTTTAATTGAGGCTTGGCAGTGCTGGATTAATGGTTGGACTCAACCATCTTACAAGTCTTTTCCCTGCAAATGGATTCTGTGGTTCTATGCATGCTTTGAATTGATGGGCAGCACAGCACAGAGATGGGATGCCCTTAGGGAAAGAGAATTACTATCAGGTCTCACCATGGAAGACATAAAGCACCCTCATCTGCTTTCCCCCTCACTGGGAGGTAGAGGCTTCACTGTTGCTGAGGGTTACAGAAGGCACCACCAGAGTTTTTCAGTTTCAGTAATTTGTATGTACTTCTCCCAGGCTTGGATAATGGAGTAAAAGCACCTAAGTAGAAGGATGGCAGGTGCCATTCTCCAGACATATTACCTTAATGAATCTTCCTCTCCTTTTAAGAAGGTATAGAAGGCTTTCAAAGCTGCTTTTCCTTGTAACTAAAATAAGTTTTCATTGCTATCTGCTGAATGAAATTGTTCATAGGCAGGAAAGTTTTACCATTTGCTTCCTTTTACTTAAGTACCAATTTTAATGTAGTTCTAGCTTTGCAGGCAAATCAGCAAGGTGTGATATTCAAAATCAATTTATATTATTGCTTGTATTATTGTTACTGTATGATTTTTTACTTGTTTTATGCTTTGGAAGCCCTGGTTGATAAATTATGTAGGTGACAAAAGCTTCAATAAGAAGTGAAAACACCCATGTGCATTCTTCAGACATTCTGTTGAGAGAGAGAAATGAAAAGAGTACAGACTGCTAGAGATTATATGATTGAGTTAAAACAAATATTTTAGTATCTTTGCATTCCTTTTCATACGTTTAAATGGACTACTTAAAATGGACCACTTAAAAACTATGCTCTATGGTACAACTGCCGCCAGAGATTTGGGTAAAAAAGTAGCCTATTAACAACCTCACTAACCATACTGTCAGTGTTTCTATGAAGTTGAATTATAGCCTCGCTGAAGATTATGTGTTTAACCAACTCATAACAGTGCCTTGACTGAAATTTATTTTCTTTTAGCTGTTTTTGAAAAAAAGGCAAATACTTACCAGATGACCTGCTTGTTTCAAATAGTGACCTGCTGTCACTAAACATGTTGGAAGTGTTTGGCCAAAACTTTAGAAGAACCATTCCTCTGTTACACACACGTTGCACACCACCTTAGTCTGGGCTGTGTTATGAATATAATCTAATTCTGCCACTAGTTGGTTTATTTTAAAAAATGTGAGTTCTCTCAAGTGACACTCAAGTGTTTTAATTGATTGAAATTAAAACCCTTTATTGAAATTCCAATTTCATTTGCTAACAATCTTCCTATGTCTCTAGTAAATGAAGGTAGAAGTCCCCTCAAATCAGACCCATCTTGGCTATTATCACCCTGTCTACCAGCTTATAACATGTTTATGTCATCATGTCATGGAAAAAGCTGTTTAATTTTCATTCCCTGGAAAGCATACATAACTGCACTGGCCCTTTTAACACTCTACCTTTTGAATATTTGAACAGCAGTATTCTTTCATTCACTGAGAATTCTGTTCCTAAAGGGCTTTTCCATTTTTAGTGTTATAAAGCCTTAAGAAATGTCTGTGCAGGTTAGGAGCAACTGTGATATTCAGACCCCACATCACCCTTTTATTACTTGAGCTAATGAAGTGACTAGCAGAGCACTGGTCCCTGGAAAAGTATGCACAACACACTTGCTGTAGGTCTTTTTCTTCCTGTGGTAAGGAAAATCCTATGAAAGAATGGATTTGATTCCCTCTATGATGGGGAAATCATGCTTACTGTTTATAGACCTTTCTGGGTTTTGAGTAAAAGCTAGAAAGGCAAAGAGGTCTTCCAGTTGTGTGGTAACCTCCCCACGCTCATCTTCATGCTCTTGGCCCATAGTGGGAAGGGCATCTTCTAATTTAGGTGAAATTCCACTTCAATAAAATGTTAGCAAACTGCACTCCACAACCCCCAGTGTAATTCTTAGAGAAAGATTTGTTCATTAGCAACTTCAGAAATAATTGAGATATTTTATTTTTGACACTAGATTGTTTCTCACTCAGCAAGGCAGTGCTACTTGACACTTCTTAAAGGTCAAAACTGGTAGCCTGTAAGTCCTGTAATCATAGCAAATAATGAAGAGAGGACCTTTGTTACATCTTTGTGATGCTTTATGGACACTAGGAAGCAATGATTCCAGGGTTTGAGCATGCACAGTTTTAAATTACTTATGCTCTTGCTGCTTCTCAGGGAGAGATTGTCCCACAGTCTCAAAGACCTCTTGCTGTGTGGAAAATGCCTTTTCCTTTCCTTCTGCCTCACATTTTCCATTAACGAATTTTTATCCCAACTTGTACACCCACTCTGCTAGTTTGAACTCTTCTTCTGTGTTTTTATGACCTTCCAGTGCTAGTAGACATTTACTACATCCCTCTTGTCTAGTGGCCAGACTGTGTCTTGAATCTCTCTCGATAAATGTGCCCCTTCACCGCCTTAATCTCTTCTGATGGAATTTTTTGTTCTTTGAATTCTTTCTCATGCTACACTGCATTTTACTGTCCCTGGATTCAGCTTGCAAGTTCATTTCTTGCAAGCCCTCTGGACACCTCAGAATATACAGGAAAATACAGTAGGATGGTGCAAAGGAGAGGAGAAATTTAGCAAGTCTCAAGAGCTTGGGAGAGTGTTCAATACAAAAGGCACATGGGTGCAAGAATTGCATATTAGCATCAGATCTTCACCTTAATGCTCTGGTGCTGTGAATTAATCATTTTAGAAGTTGATACCTTTCCTTGCGAGAGAAATAAAATAGTTCTGGGTTGACAGATGAGAAATAGATGAAAGTAACTATTTAGAGATGCAGTGAAGGGCTGTACTGAGAAGTTATGTTATAACAGAGATGAAGAAACCAGCATTCTTAAATACATTGTTCTGTTAAAACAGTATCATGCTTTCATTCCTTATGATTGTAGGACCCTGCTTCCAGCACTTAGCAGATTTGTGTATAACAGTTAATTTTCATATGCCTTAAGTGAAAATATCGACCTTTTATAATGTAGCCCAAGTCATGGATACTGTTTTCATATTAACTTTCTCCTGCACAGCCTACTGCAGTTACTAGGTCCTGCTCTTTTCAAGGTCCTGTATCAGACTGCAGAGATACTGCTTTGCATCATTTCAGTCTCCCTCTCCCTGACTGCCCATGTGTGTTAGTGACATCTCTGGCCTTTAAGGTGAAGGCTACTGATTATTTACAGCTTCATAAATATCTAATTGTGGAGTGCATTACCTGAGGAATGACAGTGAAACATGACTTTTTCAGGTCGAATTTGTCAGAAAGAAGTCCTGAAATTCAGCATTACTGAAGCACAGAGCAGACTGGACCTGCATTACACCAGGGATGCCATGTACACAGTTATTCATACCAGCACCTGGACAGAATGGAACAGGGGCCCAGCCTGCACTTCCTCTGTGGCAATCACTGCTTACAGCAGCAGAGCGTCCCAAGGGGAGCCAGTGCTGCCCTGAGTGACAGCTGACAAGAAACACAGACATGGAAAATTGAATTCTGTTTTTCTGCTACAACATGGACATCTGCAAATGAAGGTGTCAAGAAAACAAACATTCAGGAGGCTGAGGCTACTTAGAAGATTCAAAACTAACTCATGTTTTAGAAACGTTTAGGAAAATGCTAATTTGAAAGTAACCTAAATGCATTTTAAACAAAATGCAGTGTAAATCCTTAAGGTGCCAGGAGTGTCATAAATTGGTGTGCTTAAAAATCCAAACAAAACCATAATTACGAAAAAAAAAATAGCTGTAACTCTGCTTGTTCCAAGGGCCCTAAACTGTGAACAAACCTGTTTGGTATTTTTTTTTTTTTTAATGTTTGGTTGTGTTAGTATTAACTCAGGAAGAAAAAAGGTTCTGTAACAGCCAAACAAAGATAGTCCCTTATCAAAAAGGTTCTCTAAAACTCTTTGGTGTGTGAGAACTAATACCATGGCAACAAGAGGTTTGCTTTTGCCAGACTCTGAAGCAGCATCCCTCAGTGCTCCCTGGGGAATGAAGTGGGAAGTGTTATAGCGATCAGGACTTTGAGATGCTCAGGCAAAGAAAAAATGGGATGATGTTGGTAACTGAAAGGCAGCAGGCCTTCTCACAGCTGCTGTGTCAGACAAGCCTCACAAATCAAAACCCTCCTTCAGATGCCCAAATTATATTTCTGTTGGCTAAGACTTTAAAAACTTTAAAAAGTTACTTGAATTAACAGCTGTCTTTGGCTTGGTTTTTCACCTCAGCCAGTTGTTTGTATATCCTCCTGGCCTCCTCTTTGGCTTCATTTCACTGCTGCGTGTGCTTTAACTTTCTCCAATTACTTTTACACTTGCATTTTTTGAAGCAAACCTAGGACTCCACAACTCATCATGCCCTCATTCTCTCTTTAGAAAATAGGAAAGCAGTGAATTATTTTCCAGCATTGCATACTGCTGCTTTCCACCCTGTTAAATTCAAGCATACCTTTCTACAAGACAGTAGCAAACCAGAAGTTTCTTCTCACTATTATAAAAGTATGAAGCAATTGACTAGGGAATATTTCTGTCCAGCTATCAGTCATTGTGATGTTCTGTCCTCCAAAAACTTCTAAGTTGCTTTGGTACCTGCCTTTAACAATACTGAAAATATCAGCCTGGGAGAGGGCAGGGGTGGCTCCACTGTTGGCTGTAGTATGTAAAGAACCAGAAGTAAGAAAAACACCTCCCCCTCTGGGTATGAGAGTGGAAGGAAGAATGCAGAATGAAATAAAACTCATTATGAATATCCAATTTTAAACATTTAATAGTGCACTTATTGAGTATATTCTGTACAGACATCTATAGCAAGTTAAACATTTTCCTTTCTCTTGCGTAGATCATACTCATGTAAAGCACATTTACAATAGAAAACATACTTGAGGTACAAAAACCCAAAAAGAATATCTGAGGTATAAATACAGGTATATTTTAAATAATCTTTATCATGCTTAATCTATGTTTGACAGTACACTGTGGGCAAGTATACATGTTTACAATAGAATGGTATGTACAACATACAATTTTACAAATTCAAAAGTGTTTGATGTAGAAGAATATACAAGATTTTCCTACTCATGAGGAACATTGTAACTGGAAGTACTACATTATTTGCCATTAAAAAAAAAAATCTTCATCAAAAAGCTTAAAATAATACTGACAATGGTAAAAAAGTCTCAGTCAAGATTCCATCTTGCAACTCATTCATACCCTAGCCACAAAATACATTTATCACTTAATACTGCACCTTGAAAGCAAATCCTTACCTTTACAGTAAAACCTACAGAAAGACATCTTTCCAGAGGACCTCAGGACTTCCTACAGTTCGTACAAGTTGATTCTCAAGAAGGGGGAAATATCCCAAAGGGTTTAAAACACAACAAAACCGATGACAAAACTGCACCCTCCTTTCTGGCCCCTAACATAACCCTCCAAACTGCTCACATGCAAGTTCTGTTCATGCTAACATGCAGCTTTTAGGAACACAGGCAAAGGAGGGAGAGTAAGGGAAAGCTTGTGTGACTCTCCTTAGCCAAGTCACCACAGCTGCTACTGCAGGAGTCCTGCCACCTCCTGGCACCACAACTCCAGTGTTGACTTTTTTCCTCTTGAGCCGTTAGAATACAATAAAATATATAAAAGCTCACTAAAACACCTATAGATAACACAGGTAGGAGTAAAAGCAACAGATATTTTGGGATTTTTTAACAACTGATATTCTTGGCTCTCCTCACTATTGCAGACATTTCATTTCTAAGCTGCTACATTGCTCAAAAGTGTATTTACTTAAAATTGCTATAGAATTGGTCATCACTCCTAAAAGATCATCTGGATAAGGAGTGGACAGTAGCTGAAGCAAGCCTCTTGTAACATCTGCTTAGGGTTTTCAACAAGTTTAGAGCTGAGGAAAAGGCAGAACTAGCACATTCGAAGGATGGCTACTCCTGGTCCACAGAGGAGTCCCATTCTAGGTTGAACTGTATCCAGCATACTAAAATCCATTCTGGTTGCCTATCAGTGTACCAGACACATTTCGACTTCTTCTATCCTTTCAACCATTAACACACTCATTCACACTTTAATCTCTGTGCAAACCTTTCTCTGCTTATCTCAGTGAGAACACATTGAAGAGTACCAACTATTCCAGTGGATACACCAGTCCCTCAATGCACTACAAATAAAATGACACGAGTATGTACATAAAGCTAAGTATTTCACATGGGAATGATGAGCCTTCACCATATTTCATAATATATTTAGCATTTAAAGAAATTTGCTTCTCAGAAGCAATTCAAATCATCTAATAGTAACATTTTTTTTTTATTTTTATTTTTTGCACAGTTCTCCTATGTATTCCAGTCGAGGCCTACACTATAGACCTTACATAGACAGGAAGCAGCTTTAAAGTGTATGGTATGGCCACAGTCCTATAGTAATGCTCACAGTCAAGTTCTCATGCTGTCATCCCTCCACGACACGACTTGCAGATGGAACACAGGTCTGGTCTGCAGCGCGCAGGTCTCAGTTTTGGGTAATGTCTATGTTGCTGAGGCAGGGAGCGCACGGCTGTTCCTCTTCAGTAGTCACCTCGATTTTACTTCCTTGCTCTCAGGACTCTGCTGACTGAAAGAATCTCGTATCTTAACAACTTCTGAAGCACACAAGTGTCCGAAAGACTTGGTGTACCAGTCTGGCATGTGGCCCCTGTTGTATGCAGGAAAAAGTAATGATAAGGAAGGTATCAGTGACTTTACGTATTTTCTTAGTCACAATCAAATATATATCTAGCTGGTTAAATGCCTGACTAGGAAATCTCCTAAGTACTGATTACTGCACAGCTCAACCTTACTAACACATAGATTTGCTCAAAACCAAGTTTGCCACAGTAAGGAAAAGTTACGTAAAGTTTTGTGACAACCTGGTCCTCTTTATTACCTTAATATTAAAATTAACATGTCCTTGCATCCAAATATGACTGTCAGAGGAAGGGGTGGGGTTGTATACCAATGGTGATGGTGGAGCACATACTGAAGGCTTCTAATGCAACAAACTATACCTGCTGCTAGATGTGCACTGAAGCCAACTTTCTGTGACATCTCAGAGACCTGTGTGCTTGTCTTTGAGAAAGATGTACTATAGGCCAAGCTAAAGTCTGTCGAACTGTTTAAGTTTTCCACTGACCATACTGAAACTATACAAGAAAAGTTACCACCTCCAAAGGACAAAGTGGGATTTCCTACCTTAAATCAATTCTGCACATGTAGGTAAGTTTTGATTTTCCTGACCCACAGGGCTCAATCAGATACCTCGAGAGGAGCACATTGACTCTAACACCTGCCATGGGAGCCCGGTCGTGGTCCACTGAGGTTGCTAGAAGCACACAAGCTCCTTTGGGGAAGTTTGTCCTCCATGTTCTAAGAAAAAAGAAGAAAAAAAAAATCTTTTATTTGACAAACAGTAATTTAAACATCTAATAAGAATTCAAATTAGGCACAAATATATATTTACCAATATAGCTGACATTATAAAGAAATAGGCAAGGCTGCCACATGTGTAGGATATAAACATCATTGCACATGAAAGTCTTACCTTAAGACTACGAAGTCCCTGGCTGGGTGAGGTGCCATGCTGTTCTGGACATACTGGTATATATCTGTCTGGCTATCCAAAGGCTCAATTACTTTTGACTCTATAAGATCTTCATCCCAAAGATGCTGCTCTTTAAGTAAACGATTTAAAACATTCTCTGGTGTAGCTGAGATTTCAATGGTAGTTTTCCATAATCGGAGTGGGGGACCTTCACACACCTGGGGAAAATTAGCAGAGTCCTTAGTTTTCCTCTTCCTTACACCTTCTTTTTCAAGTTTATTTTTTAAAAATCTTGTTGAAACACTTCCCCATCTGCTAGTTCTGAGCTGTACAAGATCAGAGATGAGAAACTTCCTATTGCCTGCATAGTGACTCAGCTTGTTAAGGCTTTGCATGTGTGAGTGAAGGCGTGTAAATTCAATAGAGTGAACATTCCTAGGCTGGATAAACAGAAGAACACAAATCAGTGCATGTTAGCAAACTACTGCTGAAACACTATGCACGGTGTTTTTACACGACATGCAACTGCATCAAAAGATTAAGATTTTTTTCCTAATATCTGCAAAGTAAAGACGTGTACTGAACCTTCTGTAATATCCTATGTCACAAGTGAGCTAAAACCCAGAGCTGTGGTGTGAGTGACAGGGTGCATACCTTCTTGTATGCCAGCTCTGCTTGCTCTGATGTGGAGCAGCTGACCCAGCCTTTAAACTTCTCCTTCATCTCCTTGAGCAAGTCATCCACGCAGTCCTGGAGGTAGCAGTGGTAGTCGGAGGGTTCAGTGTTGCTGCTGCTGCCCCGGAGATCCTCCAGGCTGAGGGGACGCAGGTCCTGCTCCGTGTACGAGTTCCGACCCCTGCTCATTTCTTCAGGTATCTGAGGGGTGACAAGAGTGAAACCATCGTCTTGCAGCTCTCTGCCGAGAGCACTGTGTTAGTCTAGCAGCCCAATAGCCATAGGGAGCTGTGTATGTTAGTTTTGTAAGTGATGGGATGGGTATGTGTCAGGTTAAGCACTCAATATGAAGAAATGCCAAAATTAAGTTTGTGACTTTGATTTAACTCAAATTAGTCTCTCTTTTATGGGGTGTCTTATTTTATTATATGGAGTATCTCCCTTTACTACACAACTGATTCATTCCCACAGCACAGTTTATCCTGCAAACTGAAGAAAGAAGGGAACAGTTGTCAGCTGCAAGAAAAGAGACAGGCACGTCTTCAGTTGAGGGCTCTGAAAAGATTTGATGACAGTGAGGAAAACCAGGACTCGACTTGTCTGGTTCTCCATCGCAGGCCCTAGAGGGAGCATGCTTTAGTTCCTACAGACCCTTCAACCTATGGTTTGACAGTGTTACATTCCAGGATGCTTTTGTGGCCTGTCTTGCTAACTCTTGGGAATTTAATTGTAAAATGAGCACTGAAGTTCCTGGAAATAGCTTCTTGCTTTGTAATTAGAGCCGAGGTTCACAGACCCTCATGGCTGCAAAATAAAATCTTGAAAATGTATTTCAAATGCAGCTCGGATGCAATAAAAATGTGCCAAACCCCACAACTGCCTCCTGATTTTAGAGCACCAGTGCCAACAGAACAACTCTCTTCTCTTCTGGCACCACTTCTAATTCATGTATGTACACAGATCAGGATGCAAAGGTTTTTAAAAAGCAACTTATCATGTGTTAAACTTAATTAAAATAAAGAGACATTCATAGCTGTCCATTATACAGCAGATCTAAGACATGTTGATCAGTATTCCACCTATCAGTTTTGTAAACAGGTGTTTTACCTGAAAGAGTTTCTTGCATTCAGCAATCATATGAGCTAGCCCTTGGGTTGCAGCCAGATTTTCATTTAGGTCCTTTTGATCAGGTTTTCCCAGGCTTGGTTTTCTTTGCATCACTCTTCACAGGGGAAAAGAGCACACACATACATAAATCCAGTTAATTGTTGCAGAGCAAGAGACATCTTTGGGAAGAAAACAGCAGGATTCCCAAATCTGCTCGTGATTTAGAGCAGTGCTGCCTGGTACCAAATATTGGCATGGTGTTGCCAACTTCTCTTGCTACTCTTTCTAAACCTTTTTTTGGAATCCTCTCCTTCCACCCCCATTTTTTTCCTTCTTATGAGCTTGTTTATATTTTAACAAATCTCCAACAAAAGGCAGGATCCCATAACTGTTCTACAGCTGGTGCTCTCTGAGGTGTCCGAGGTGATCACAGCTGGCAGGATCAATGCTAGACCGTGCCTGTTGCACATCCTGCCAGCTGTGTGACAGGACCAGCAGCAGTGAGCCCTGATCCCAGAAACGTACCTTGGGGAAGAATTCTCTCTTTTGAGAGTGTTCAAGTGGAAGAGGGAAGGTGCTAAGCAGACGGCCAGGTTTGTTGGTGTCATCTGGTTTTCCTTCACTGCAGCTGTGACATCACTCAGGAAATAGAGAAGAATCTGGAGGACCTCCCTGTTCTCGTCAGGTAAAAGCATAATGGCAGCCTTGATAGCCTGGAGACGCTGATCCTTTGGCACATCTGCATAATATTAGTAATTCTCTCATCAGCCCATTGATTTTCCACACACACAGCATGAACACGTCCCAAAGCAAACTCCAGCTTCAAATATTTGACTCGAGTTTGAAGTGATTTCCTTCAGGATGCATACCATTTGTAGGAAACATGAAGGAATTTTTTTTAACCCACTAGTTTAACTACCCTCAGCTATTTCCTGCCTGACAAGAAATGCAAGCAAGAAGCTGTGCCTAGGCCAGAGTTAATTTTAGATTTAGCTTCAACAGCTATATGCTCCCACAGATGCACTGAAAGGACAGAGGCCTGGAGTCAGGCAGGGAACAAGCAAAAAGAGTCCAGCCAATTTAGAAGTTCTTCGGCTTGCAAAGAAATTTAAAACATGAATGCATTTTAGAATAGGTAAATTAATTAAGTAAATTAGCTAGCAAACCTTTTCAACAGTGATGCCATAAAATATCCAGAAAGTGCTTTACCGAACACAGAGGGTTACTTTATTGAGCAGATCATTCAAAGTCATGCCATGGAAAAAGAAAGTCAACACTGTGAAGCCCCATACCATTAAACAGCTCCTTGGTTACGAACAACAAACAGCCATTGGAAAAATCTGATGTGTCTTTTATATAAGCTTTCTCCTCCAAACTTGAAAGGAACAGCAAATGAAATAACCCAGACCAGATCTGCTTCTTATAAAGGGATTTCCAACAAGCCACCTCTGAAGACAACATCAGAGTCTGTGTCCTGGAGCATTTATATCATCATTAGCAGCCCACCTCCCTCACTGCATGTCTCATAATACACATGGTGCTACCCAGATATTTAATCGGTATTTGCTTTGGGCTTCAGCAACTTTGTAAGGCTAGCAGGTGAGTTTAGAAAGCAGTTCTAAGCAAAAATCCACCATTTTCCATGCTCTCCTCTCAGTCAGCTCAAAGCACATTTAAGCCACGTGCATTCCAGTGCGCAGCCTGGTGCATGGTACCAAAGCAAAGGGAAATTTTGCCGTTTGCAGGGAAGCAAAATTTACAGCTGTTTTAAGGCTCTTTGCTTTACAGAGAGATAATACTTCCTGACCACCTCTGGGAATTCCTCAGACCTACCGCCTGCAAAAGGAAAGGAACAGATACTCCTGCAATGCTCTGTCAAACTTTTTTGGTTCTAAACCCACAGAGCTGCTGTTTAATATGCATGGCACTGGAGAGTCTGATTAATTTTCTCCATAAACCTACTTGGGAATCCAAACACACACAAAAAAATGCATGCACTGAAAAAATGGTCTGTATGATATTTTAAAACATCATCTCCACCTATGGAGCTCTGAAGGAAATTCCTGTAACCTTTTTGTAATTATTTCTTTTCACAAGCATTGATAAACTCCATTTTTTATGTGATTTACTCTGAACACTTGTGTTTATGGTACTTATCTGTAAAGTAGCTACAAGTCAGTAACAGAAAAGCTTACCACTCAGACATTCTTTTTAAACAGTTGAGGTAAAGGATAGCAGAAAACGAACTATAAGAAAATAAAAATTTTTGGTAGCCTTGCCAATCCCCTCCAAAGCCTCAAACTCTATTTGTGCAGTGTTTCCTCTGCTCTTCTACTTAGCCACATTAGATGTGGCTTATTATCAAACCATAGTATCAAGTATGGCCAAAGAAAAAAGGAAAATTTAGAGCAAGTGATGGAGGATTTATATTTGTTCCTGAACTAGAGAGAAAGGTGAAATTAAAAGAACTTGTACTATAAATTGTTACAAAACTACAATACAAAAAAATCCATTCCTTATGAGGCAGCCTGAACTGTAATAGTTACTGGAGAAAGGTGAAGACCAACACAGGAAACACGTGTAGTGCCCAGAGCAGCAGTGTTACAAAGTTCCACCCTTGCTACACAAACGACCATTTGCTATCTGCTGCAGAAATCTCCCTACTCACATTGGTATATCTGTAAGAAGGTCTCGGAGAGTTTGCTGGTCATGAGAGGCTCAGGGAGATCACGGAAGAATTGCTTTAACATGTCTGCTACATCATAGGCAGACTGGCCTTCGTAGTTGACGCTGTCTGTGGAACTTTCGTTCATTTGACGTAAAGCCTGAATTCTTGATTTGACTCCAGATTTCCTAAACAGTCCAACCTAAATACACATATAAAAGTAAATACATTTATAATGAATCCAGAAAATCTGAAATCTAAGCAAGCTCTTTAGCTTCTTAAGTATGGGCTCTAATTTTGTGGAAGGCTTTCCATGCATTAATTATCTATTTTGTCCTATTTCGAGTCTACCTTTTTCAGTCAGACCCAGGAACAATAAAAACTAATGTAAACCTGGGCTTTGGGTGGTGCATGCATGTGGAATAAGAGTCTAGCAAAACGCACCTGATCCAGACAGTGGTTGCGGAGGTACCGCATGGCTTGCTGAATGCTCTGGGGAAGAGGCTGCCCTGTGCGCTGTACATTCACTTGCAGTGGCACTCCGAAGACATTTCGGTCTTTATAATCTGGCACCTTTATTCTTTTCATAAATTTTGGTACTGCCCTATTTAAGCAAAGGGAATGACACATTAAATTAAACCTCTGTTGACTATATATCTTCTGTATTTCCAGTAATTCAGAAAGTGAAAATAAGTGAAACACTTTTAGTAACATGAACAATAGTGATAGTATATATTAGCTAATCCACTCAGGGCTGGAAAGGGTGACAGGAAAGAAAACAAGAGTTTCTCTAAGAGAAAGGCTTGACATTTGGGGCAGTATGCTGCCTCTAAGTATTAATGTGGTGTTACTCCATCAATATTAGGAGGACGAAAGCTACAGGGTAAAACTGCAGGGGCCAGATTGAATTGCAAAAGAGTCAAAATAAATCTTGCGGTCAGTGACCCCTTATAACACTGCTTCTTTAGGTTTCAGGAAAGATGGGCACTTGAACAATGAGCTTTTGTATGTCAACTACTTGTTCGGCAAAGTCCTCAAACTGGGTCCACCACCCACCAGTGTGCAGAACAGCAGGAAACTGATGTAATACATTTGAGTTTGTCAGCTAAAAACTTCAGCTCTATAAACAACCCCTTTGAGGGACACCCCTCCTTGTCAGCCAGTGACTTGTTACCCCCACCTCCCACTCCAGTTTCATTGAGAAGCCTTTCCAGCTGCTTATGACTCCAAGGAAAAAGTTACTAAACACAAAAGAATGATTTACCCCTGGGTCCCCCAGAGTACTGGTTTCATAAAGGGAAAAAAAAAGGCACTAAAATGCAAAAATATTGAGGTCATTTTCCTAAACAGGGAGGAAAACTAATGTCCAGTATAACAACTAATAGGACACAGTAGCACTGAAAACAGGGAGATATTTAACATTTCAACATACAGTACAGTTATACAAACAGTGCATTGGATTTACAGCTGACTGATCTGTTACATAGTAAAACACAACCAATTAGTATTGCCATATAGTTAAGTTTAGGGCATTATTGATACATGTATGAATAATACTTGCTTTGTCAAAAAACATGCCAATGGAATGTGAAAAAACACATTGCGATCTCCACTGAGAATCTCAAGCATGCAGGGATAACTGGTCAATACTTATTTCTGTCTTTCAGAACAAACAACTTCTGTATTTAGAAAGACTGACATAATAACAGCCTTTGAACAGGAGGTACTTTGATGCCGAAGCTAAACACTCTCTGTGACTCCTGGGGAAGGGAGGAGGCTGGCCTGTGGTAGGGACAAGAAAAATTTTATTTGCGTCCTTTGCATCCTGAAGGTTACACAGGCTGTTCTGCAGATACAATAATAAAAGAGCTTTCTATTTCATTCTTCTGACAAAAAAAATTCAGCTGGGTTACAAACACCTGGCCACAGCAGAAATTGCTGCCTACAAAAACCTCCATGGTTCTCCCAACCTATCTTCTCTCCATCTCTTTTGCAAGCTAACTGATTTATAGTGCCTTAAAAAGGGAAAACAAAATTTTGGGTAGTGAGATACTAGAATTAAGAGAAATTTACATTATTTAATTGCATAATTATGTAAAGGAAACAATGCAAATATTTAAGAATAACTGAAGAAAAGTTAAGATTGGGTGCAGTTTGTGCCACTGCTTGCTCACTGCCTCAATAAACAAATGGTCCTTCTTTTGCTATAGATATTGAATATCTTCCTGTTCAGAAAGCTGGTCTGTACTGATTGCTTTGGTTCCCTCACATGTCCCCATGAACACATCTCTCAAGCCTAATAGGATTACACTTACGTAAAGGGTTAGTGATTTTAGCCCCGTCTTAGGAAACCACAAATCACTGTCAGCACAGGCTGGAGGAAGAAGTGAAAATAGGGAAAAAGAGGGACTGGAGGGATGCATTGCATCTTTCCAAAAGTTTCCTGGGACAAGCACAACTGTCATGCTTGCATAGTCGGGCTCTCTATAAACAGCACTGTGTCCTTACCAGCTGAAACCATGCTTGTTGGAAGGTGTGTACTTCTCCAGGAGAGCAGTCAGCTTCAGGAGAGAGTACTTCTGCAGCAGGTTCATCTGTGCCACAGACTGGCAGTTGATCTGCAGTGATGCCGAGCTGAGGCTGGGCCGGTGGGAGCTCTGGAAGCTGTGCCACCTAAGCTTGTGCCTGTGGAGAAGATGGGAGACAGAGAAAGGGCAGGTTACTGAAATGTCTCTGCAAGACACGTGCAGGAATTACCGCAAATGTACTGCTGAGATCCCTGCCCTTGGTGGCTGCATTTTTCTGAGATTTCACAGGCATCAGCCAGCAGCGTCTCTGCCTCACCTGGTGTGATGCAGCATACGCAGGTGCTTCAGACGGGAATGTGCACTCTGAGCTGACCCACAGCTCAGTGCTAGCTACACAGCCTTGCCCTATCAGATACCCTCCGAGGGCTCCAACACCATTCTCCCCAAGTCCTTTCAGTATTATGGCAGTGGGAAGCAAAAAACTCCATTAAGAAAAAACGACATGAATTTTTAAGACTTATCAAATAGGAACTCTGCACTTCTAAAAGTCCCATTAAGTCTATACAAGCAGTTGTAGATGACTAAATGATTTGCACCACTTTAAAGGAAAACTGGAAACAAAGCTGGAAAGAATTAAAATCCTTGCTCTACTCACAATATAAAATACAGTCATCCGTCCCATGGTAAAACTCTCAGCAGAATCTGGAGGCCACAGGAACTCCCCCAGTCTCCCACTGTGCTACAGTGAAAGTAAACAAGCCTCATTTTCCCCACAGATCTAGTGCCCTGGCATGCTATTGGAAACAGCCTGCTACTGAAAAATGCAATTTTTTAAAATAGTCTAAAAGTCAAAGCTTTTACTACAGACTGACACAAAACAGAACATACTTATTCTTGGTTCTCCTAGCGAACTTAAAAAGTGATGAATCCTACTTGATGGCCCTACCCTCCCCTGCACCATTTCAGTCTGAAGAATTATTGTGCCCCAAAACTGTCTAAACATTGCTTTTTCAATGATGACTCAAGCTGAACATACAAACATACAGCTATGAATTGCAGGAACCACAAATACTTCCCTTGCTCATAATTGTTTTGGGAAGCAATGGAACAGCACATGTGTGCTTGAATGGCCACAGCTTCTACTGCACCTTAACTAAGTGTGGTGTAGGTACTACAGAGCCGCTTGGGCTGGAGGGGACATCCCCAGGCCACCCCAAGTCCCAATGCTTGTGGTCTCACCTGCTGGACCGCGTCAGTGATGCACCCACCCCAGAGTCTCTCCTGTCCTGGATCCCTGTGGGCTCTTCCGTTTCATTCAACGAATTCCCTGTACTGTCAAGGTCACTTGGTGTTCTTCGATCATTATCTACATCAAGGTGAATCTGCTTTGGAGAGGAAGGACATGGGGAGATGGAATCGAGTGCTGAGTCAGAGTCCCCTTCATCTGAGAACTTCTCTGACCACTGGTTCACTATTCTCTGCATCCCTTTGACATGGTATAGGATGTCATCTAGTTCTGGGAATATGTCTTCATTTTCGAGGTCAGCCAGGTCGCTTGTACTGGAATACAGGATCGAACCTGGCACGTTGTCGTAAATACTCAGGCGGCTGCTCACTGAACTGGAGGAGTTGCGCCTTTTTCCCATGCCTAGCTCTTTGGAGCTGTCGCCACTGTTCTCCCTCCGGAGGGTGAGGTGGCCGTGTCCATGGAAACTCCCTGTCCTCCAGTTCACAGAGGTGTTGCTTTCTGTCGGGGAGAAGTTGCCATTGGAGAGTGCTTTGGGAAAAGTGCCGGGCTTATGATCCTCAGGGATAAAAAACACGGTGTCTTCTGCAAAACTGCCCCGGTTCTTAAAGTTCTGCTCCATCACATCACTGAACGTTGACTGATTGAAGGGGTCAAAGCCTTCCAGGTACATGCCCACCCTTTTATTGTAGGCACTTAGGCTGCGTGTTCGTGTGACAGGACTGGGTGTGCTGACAGCACTGCTTGTCTCAGACTGACTACTGCTGCTGCTGGTCTGGGTGGAATTGGAGACGCTCCTCTTTCGTACCATAGGGAAATTGATGTGATTGCCATTGAGGGCGGAAATCTCCACGCAGTTAAGTTGTTTCAGTTTCTCTTCATCCATGCCCTCCTGCAGGATTGGCCCACTAATAATCAGGCCAAGCTTTGAAGGAACTTTGCTCTTGCCATGGTGAGAACTCTTGATTTTAAGACTCTCCATTCTCTTGAGCAGGCTCTTTGTTTTGGACTTGGCATTCTTCTCGTTCGCTTTTGTGTTGAAGCTGAAGCTATTCAGTTCCCTGGGCGAGGGCAGGCTGCTGAATGAGTCATCGTTGGCTACAAAATTGCTTGATGAACAAACGCTCACTACTGAGTTTGTCCGGGTGGTAGATGCCTCACTCTGCAGGGTTGGTTGGTGGCTGCTGGTGCTGCTGATGCTCAGAATAGAAGCCACCTCCTGGCGTTCGCTGAGGTCTGTGAGCACGCTCTCCCGGCTTGCTGCGTTCATAAGGTGAGGAGCTTCTGGGGAGGGGATATTCAAGTCCGGTTTTGGAGGGAAGACATCAAACTCTTCAAGCCTCGACCACCTCTTGCTGTCCCTCTGAAAAGTCCATTTTCCACTTATTGCACAAGGTTCATCTTCATCTGAATCTTCACTCTGCAAAAAAGAACCCTGAAAGTATTGCTTGCAAACTGCTCAAACAGCAAAGGCGGTCGCATTTAAATACAATGTCCACTACACTGCTTTAAGCATGACCTCGTTCTCACTGAATTTAAAGTGAAAACAGTCTTTTACTTCAGGGAGAGGAAGGTTAGGCCCTAAAGCCTGTCACGGGAAAAGATAACAGGCAATATATTTTAACAGTTTTTAAATACAAAAGCAGTACAGTTCATAAAAAGAAACAAACAATACAATTTACTTTAAATTGTTCTATTTTAAAAACCCTAGTATCCATAGACTTTTAATTAATTGGTCACAGTGGATAGCCCTCACATCAATGGAAATTCCTGGCATGCATAACATTTTAAACTGGAGTCAGTCAGGGGTTGGGGTCCCTCTGGACTCTCTCCAAAGCTACTCTTTGTTGATAGTGGCTATATGTTTATACTCCTCTTTGCAATTATGAGATGTTTCTCATACATTCTGAATTTTAGTGGCTTAATTCCTTACCCATTCAGGAACTCTGTACAGCCTCCTCAGTGTGACTAATGAGACAGCAAAAGAAGCTCTTGCACTGGAAGAGTGTGAGGGCTCCAGGCTCTTACCTGGTCCACTCTTCCTCCCACAGGCTAGCAGCTAACATTTTAAGAATGTTCTGTGAATTCTCTACTTCAGTCTAGCTTCAGGCAAACTTTAGCACTCGTAGATAGTGAGCAGCAAGAGCTCACTGACAGTGTAGCATGTAAGAAAAATTGTAAATAACATGTTTGATGTATGAGTAATGCTTAGAGTACAATTACACATACATCAATTATGCCTACAACCTTTTCATCTAAATACTGAAAGGGAATGATCCTGACATATTTGGTCTTCCAAATATATGGAAAGTTTCACATTGGAAAAGAAAACCAGTGAAGATATTTTCATATGACACCATGAAACCACAAAATAATCTTTGGTGTTTAGAGTAAGAAACACTAATTGCCATCCAGTTCCATAATTTCACTTCATTTGTTTAATTTGCTTTAATTTAAAAACAAACACATATGCATACCCCAAACTGTAACCATTTGTGTGCCAAGAATAAAAACATTTATTCTCTGAAAAACAAGTATGTTATTCATACTTCAAGTAGCTTATGTATGCTTACTCCAGATCCTGATCACCTCCTAGTCTTTATTTTTTCTTTTTTTTTTAACAGGACATTTTAGCAATTCAGGAAAATAAGTGGAATACTGTATTTATTTCTTATGACCAAATACATGAGACACAGAGCAAGCATCCTTTTCTTTGTTTCCCAGCTACTGCAAAGTACTTTCGTCCATGACTCAGATGAAAACTCAAGAATTCTAGCTTGCTTATTTAAAGTTTTCAGGAGAAAAAAAGTCATCTGAAACTGCCAGTGGATAATAATGATGGTTTGGTGGTGAATGAGATTTAATTGGAAAAAAAAAAGGAGCAGTAAAGTGATTTTAGTTTGCAAAGAAGTCGGTGGAAACATAAAGAAACATATGTTTCTGTCAGCACAATTTTTCCCTAGTGTTAAAAAGCTTTAAAGGCTAAGTATTGAATTTATTGACATCAATAACAAAAGGGAATGGGCTCCAAGTCCATCTGCCAGAACATGGTTGGTGAATGCAATTCAGGAAGGATTGAAACAAAAGGTAACATCCATACTCTGGAAGATCTGAGGTTTGGACCTGAAGTCAGGTCTGGTCTGACCTCTAATACCAACACTGATCATTCCAGTGTCAGCAAGGCTCAGGAACAAGGATGAGAAATCTTCTGGTGGTCATAAATGGCAATCCAGCTGTCTACCCCTACTTTTAAGGAGCTCCTACAAATGCTGCCTCAGAGTGTTATCTTCTGGAGCTTGGATGCTCTTTCCAACATACCTCAAACAGATAGGGAAAGAGGGGATTAATTCTTAGTAAACAACCTCAGAGCATTTGTATGCATTCTTGTTAAGGGTAGGGCAGCATTGTATTGCCTTAACTCAGTCATCTTTATCTGCAGTTGTCATATCCCAGGGGATGGTATCAATTACTGATCCCTCCTAGGACACACACATAGTTTTAAGACAGCTATTGAGTTGTACCTAATTAGCAACTTGGTACTACCTTACTGAAATTACAGTAGATGCTCTCTTATTTCTCACCCCACTCCACAGGAATCCTGAAGATTCAGGAAACACTTCTAATTCCTGCTGAGCTCCCTGGAAACACACAAACTTTCTGAGGAGGTAGCTGTTGTATTCTGAAAATACATTGGAAAGGATGCAATGTGCCTAATCCTTTCCTTTGCAGGCCAAGCACAGTCTAACTGATCCTGTCTACATCATAATAAAATACAATTCTAACATGATGGCAGAGAACCAAAACTGAAGATGAGGTCAAAGACGGTGGTCTAACATTACGGTCAGCTCACTGTGGCCACCAAGCCTACTCTACACAATCCTACCTGAGTGCAGGCAATAGGCTACAACACTAACAACCTCACTGGCAGAGAAGCCCAGTGCCTTTCACACTGGAAGCAGCATTCCAGAGAAAAGTTTCTTAGACAACCTTTACCCACTGCCAAGCCTTGCAGTTTACACTCAGTGAACACAAAAAGAAATGTAAGCAGATTTTTAACTTTTTTACTGTGTCCTTGCCAGGTTCTACTCAGGTGTAATCCTAAACTGAAGTGAAACAATCTGCTAGATGGGTTTTTTTCAGTTTTATTAACACACAATGCTGTAACAGAAGACATTAAATGAACTTACCCTTTTCCTGTGGGGACTAATTTCTAGCTTCATCACTGCACATTTGTTTAAAGTATTTAAGCGCCTGCAAAGAGCAAAGAAAACCATATTAACAGAATACTCCAGTGTTTTGACACAGGCTATTCCAGTTCAAAGCTTTTGTGAAGGCTGTCCCCAAACTGCTCTGCATACAAATAGCCACAAGCAGAGTTTCAATTAGAGCCCTAATTTACTTAACTATTAACCCATTACATTTGGCTGTACTTTAACTTCAGAAGGAGCGATGGATGGACGACTATTTGTTGCAATTACGTGAACCAAAGGAAAGAGAAGTTAATGGAAACTTGGACTAAGTTAAGAAGTACATCACATCCTATGAATTGTAATAATTACATTTGTTCTAAATAGCAGACATCCAAACCCTGAAACGGTCACCCTCGACAGACTAAAAATAACAGAAAAGTCTTCCATTTTGACACTGTAAACATGTGACTATATTTAAAAAAGCATGCTGCTTTAAAATTGTACTTTATTAGCTGAAACTTCCCAGAGGAAAACTTAATTTTTCACTTAGTAGATGCCTATTTTGTTTTTGAATAATGATTATTTTCAATACAGTTGTGGGACAAGATGACTTGTCAGTTAAAAAAATAAACCAACCAGAACACAGACCCAATTTCTGCTTCCTAAACTGAAAGTCTCTTTAGTATATAAAAATATTTTTCTGAAGGACTAAAATTTAAACAAAAATTAATTGCTGCAGCAGCAATAGCTAACTGGCCTGCTTGTGAAATGTGACAGCAGTCTGGATGCATATCTCGAAGTACTACATGAATATATATGAGCATTCCTCTATTCCTCAATAAGCTAATGATCTGGTAGGTATCCCTAAAACAACCAAGAAATTTTCTTTCTTCTCCTCTCTTCCCCAGACACTCAGTGTGCAGGGCCAAGCACAAGCAGCTTAAAACACAGCAAAAGTTGGTGCTATTCTTGACACAGCTCCAATGCAGGTTAGGCCCAACTAAATGTAGGCCGCTGTGATCTCCTGCCCTCCATGTCCTTGCCTCCCCAGAAACTGCTCCAAGGACATGGTTCAGCTAAAATCTGTACTGGTAAAGTGTGGTTAGAGAACTGCCAGTGCTATGGCAAGGCAAAAGGGAGAAACAGACTGGGCATGGTGCAGAAGGCAGAAAAACTGAAGCAGCAGCTTCTTGGAAGTGATGGTTTAGTCCCTTGTCAATACTTCTGCTCATGAGACTGTACTGTGGGTTGGATGAGCTAAACTGAGTTGAAAGCCAATCTTTCAGTGTTTCTTGGAGTCGAATTTCCCCCGGGTCAGTACCCTGAGCTGCGTGAAGAGTTGTGTGCACAGGGAGGAGGCACAGGAGCAGGGCTGCCCCTTTCCTTCAACTGGACGACAGCCCAAATTCAACAGAAGCAAAGCTGAGCTTTAAAAAAGCCTAATTCATTCCAAAGGAAGTTATGTAATTTTCACATAATAATTCACTTGAGCAAAGTGCAAAGAAGAGCCTGTATCTGCAGTTTTGAAAAACTAGAAAAGAAAAGAAACGCTGACGTGCCCCTATTGCTTCAAATGAATTTTCTCAGATTCATGAGACTTGTACTTGAATGTAGAAAATGTGTGCACAGGGAGAATTACTAATTTCTTCTCTTTTCCCTTGCCTTTTATGCACAGGATTGGCTGCAGATGGTATTTACACAGGGCTTGATCCTGAAGCCATCAAAGAAAATGGGAAAGCTGCTACTGATGCCTTTGCTGCAAGCCATGAAGTAAAAAAGAAAAGGCAGTTTGATCCATAATTAGACCCAGCCACAACACAGCAGAGAAGAAGGGAAACAGGAAGAATTGCCATGGGCCAAATAGCAGGGCAGTAGCAGGTTAGAAAAGTTATCCAGATCTCTCCTTTTTATTCAGATTTCGTCTTTGCTCTGAATTTAGAAGGCAAAAGGCTCAGGCCTGCTGGCTGCAGCTGGTGGGTACATGCACAAGTCCAGTGAATTCAGAGGAATTGTATTTATGGTGCGGGTGAAGGGTGAATGTCCCATCTACATGCTACACAAAAAACTGTTTGTTTTTTTTCAAGAGGCCACACAAGCATCAGAAAGCTGCCTCCATCTCTGCTATAAACACATTTTCCTCTCAAAGTCCTGGACCTCAAGACCAGGAAACATTAAACTGGTTTCAGTTCTATATTGTGTAATAATTTACAAATTTCACAGTGTTGCAACCTTTGACTTAGGCAGAGAGAAGTTACCACTGTATCCCTGGATCAGGCTTTATCTAGCTCCAGCCTGTCTGACCACTAATAAAGACAATCTCTGATTTCACAAAGATTACATCCCCAGACTTCTCTCCTACTCAACTAAAACCCCTGAAATACGTGGAAAAGGGTAGAGCAAAGACCTTTATTGTCACAGAGGGTATTTTTAAAAAAAATCTCCTGGCACACTTACAAAAATTGGTACGAAGGCAAGATAAGGTAACCTCCAATGAGTGAGGTTAAATTCAATAGCTGTGAGGCAAATAAACTCTCTGTTACATATTTGACATGGATGCATCTCAAAACCAGTTTCCCTTTTAAAATCTAAATGCTTTGCAGCAATTGTCTTAGGTCTGCAACTTCCATTATGTACATCACACATCCTGCTTCAACTTCTGCTCAAATTCAGGAGTCCCAAGGTCCTTGAACTAGACTCTGCTGAAAACATAGTGTAATCTGCAAAATTGCCTTCCAAACACATTAGTGAGTCTGCAAAACTAAGCTTACAAAGTTTGGTTTGTCAGAATGAGATTTACCTATACAACTATCATTAACCTTCACATATGCTTTGCAATACTTTTTAAGCATATAAGCACACATTCATTTTCTACAGATCTTCTCATCAAATTGATGCTTGCTAATAAACCACAATTTTCTCTTCTGGGTCTGGACCTTCTCCTTTGTTAATTCCACTCCCAGGTATAAGTTCACTTATAATTTCCTTACTGACAGTCAGCAGACCTGCCTCATTCTTTAGCTCTGTCTTATTCTGCCCAAACCTGTCTCAGTGACACCTTCCTGAAGACAAGATGGGAGACAGAGGGACAGGGCAGGATTGCTGCAGACAGCAGTTACAGCCACTTTCATCACCTGGCTGTGTCAATCTCAAATTTGACTATGCCTCCTACCCTGACCACTCTCTAGATGACTGTCTGGACGACAAGATAATATTCTTTCCCATCATTCAGAGAAATGCCTTTGAGTCAGCCCTCTCTATACATCTTCACATCCAGATGTTATCTTACTCCCATGGAGCATTCTATCTCCAAGACACCACTTTTCCTCACCGTCCACGGACTCCTACCTCGGCTCTCACTCTCCTTCACCCCAGCTCTGCAAACACCTTCCTCCTGAGGGAGCAGGTCCTGCCTCTCCATCCTAGACCCTGAGTCAGCCCATATCAGCCCTGAGTGGCAATTACACTGGCAGCCTGAACCTGCTGCACCCAAAATATGAGGCACTGGAGCTTCTCTCAGAAATGAGCAAATGATGCATTTTTACTAGTCTTCTCCTCAGAAATGACCAAACTAGTTTAGCCTGGACTTCTTTTAAGAGAGGCAGACTGAACGAGACATTCACTATGGAAAACTGTAGCGTGAACACCTAACTTCTAAATTAAAATGTGGGTTTATGAGGTGAAGTCTTTTTTAAACTAGGTACTAGTCAGTTCTATGTTCGGTATAACCCCGGCTAACTAATTTTGTTCTTAGTAACAGAAATTCTCATTCCACGCACCCAAATAAAGCAGTAGCAATGCAAAATACTAGATATATGCATTTTAAGTTACAATTTTGAATTTGAGGAACTGTGTGATCTAGCTTTAAAGTTTAAAATATTTTCTTGATGGACCTAAATTCATAATTCTGCTTATAGAGCAAATTCCAGCTCCGTTATACCTGTAACTAACTGATCATACAAGGGACTTGTTGTCTCAGTAGACAGCCTCTACTTTGGCTCCTGGGTTTCATCTGCATGTTCTTCTGCAAAGAAGGCCAGCTCTCCGCAGACCAAATGATACAAACAGTGAATACATTACAACCAATTTCTTGCATGAGAAGTCCTGATGACAAAAGATTTAAGAAACTTCTTGCATATATAGTGTAATGGTTTCCTAGCTATGCCTAAGGAGATTTGAAAGGTTTTCCATCATGGCTTGCTATGTACTTTGTACTTAGCAACAACCTCTAGGATAAGCATGTTTCAGTACTTAGTTTCGTCAGCACATGATGCAGCCAGTTATCCGCTGGAGATAAATTCCCAGTCATTAATCTACACAAAGTCTTATGAAAGCAAGGCCACCACTGGTTTGCTCAGTCACTAAGAAAGCATCCAAGACAATTAAAATAGGGTCATCACTCTTAGATTTTTAACCCTACATTTCATGGTAAGATCACTAAATGACATTTCTTAACCATCTGTTACTGAGTGCCACATGCTATCTCTAGTTCAAGTCTCAACCCACTCTTCACATGAAAATTTTCCATAAAAATATAATGCGGTGGGTTAAACTTAATTTTCCTGCTTACATTAATAAGATTATTAAATGATAATTAACAATACTGTTCAGATGTAAACTACCATTGAAAATGCTTCAAACTTAAAAAAGAAATCTCTGTCACTGTGATTTCCACAGTCTTTTTAAAAACAATTCTTTCACATGCAGTTATCAGAACAAGGTAATTAGAAGTTCTAGGAAACACTGGCTGTTACACAGAAAAGCAGATTCTCAGCACAGACCACTAATTATTTTGTTACCATCCACTGTGTACAGTGTTCACTTAGCTCTGTGCTGAAAGTGCAAATAAGTCCCAAAGTATTCTGATTTTCAGTCAAGAAACAGTGATAGACATATAGTTGTGAAACTGTTCAAAGTCTTTACTGAGTAAACCCCTTTACTGTTTACACACTGACCGTGGCATGAGTCAAAATAAACCCAGGCTACAGGCAGAAAGGCAACATTCCAAACTATGTGCTTCTCCACGGTTTTTAATGAGCTCTGCAAAATTAAACAAGGAGGTGTGGAAAAAAAAAAACCTGAAGGTGGAAATGTTGTGATAATGTACTGCTTTTGTTTAACACACATGGTAAAAGGCCAAATTCAGACATCTGAGATGGTTAACTGAATTACTTCAATTTTATTCTGAGGAGGGATCTGAATGTTTCTGGAGATACTTCAGTATCAGTTTTAAAGTTACTTTGTAAAAGATGACTCTGATGCATAAGCCACAAGCTTCAGAATGATACAGTTCAACCTTTATAACCTTTGTCTCAAGCTAAAGTAAGACCAGTGGATTCTTACAATAAATATTGCACATAAATATTACACAGAAAACAATTTGAAAATGAAAACCTGTTATTTTACAATCAGCAGCATTACTACAGGCTTCCTATGTTCACAAAACAACTATATACATGTATAATTTTGGTTTTCTCACTTTTATTAGAAAATGTACAATGTGTAGTTCCATTGGACACAGATCTTTTTACTCTCATTGGTGTTCAGAAAAAGTGCTGGTTTTGTGTATCATACTAACAGCAAATCTCATAGAGATACGGAGCACACATTGCTACTTTCATCAATGAGAAACAATCTGCTACCTTTTTTCCCTTGTATAATTAATTAATCCCAGGTTATAAAGTATTCTTGGAGGCGAGCACCAAATGCAAAACATGCTGTCTTGACTGTATTTTGTTTTCCTGGTAAGGAAAGACCGTGCTTCTGGGAATCAGCATTTATTTGCATTGCTGTACTTTCTGTTCAATGACTTCACAAGTTCCAGAGCACACAAATAAGTAGACCAACGCATCATATTTAAATATCGATGGAATAGGTGTCCCACACTTGAGTAAGGCACATCTTGCATGAATTTAACATTAATGAGAATTTTCCCCTCCTAATGACTGGACAACAAATCTGTTTTCTTAGTTTGAAAATCTTGTAAATATTTCTGAAGAACTTTAAATTCCAGTCCCTCTCTTTCCCCTCCAAGTGTGGCAGTGATGGCATGAGTACACTATAAACTTAAAGCTATTCTTAAAAGGGTTTTGTAATTCATTAGAATCACTGACATTTAGAGTTTCAGACACCATGCATGCAGTACCCAAAAGCATTCATTTTGCAGGCAGTTTGGAAAGCTGCCATACTGAAGGACAGAGACATAAAACTGCACTTATTTCTAGGTAACAGGAGGTATGAGAAGTTAAAGCTTTTTTTCTTTTGCCATTTAAGATCGTGGACTCACGCTAAAGGAGGTAACTGATGAATGGATTAATGTTAGATGATGTCAGATGGGGCCATTGTGATTGCTTTTATGACCAAACTGGTAATGCTGGGGCTGTAGTTCTGTAAAAAAAACCCTGCCACACACCAGCAAGTCTTTTTCTCTACCTATCCCTTCTCCTGCTTCTGCAGCTGGCTGTGGGGTCCTGTACCATTCTTCACACTTACTGTGAACTTCATTATGCATTTCCACTGATTTAATTTACTAACCCATAAAAGGACTACCAAGACACTTTTTGTGGGGTGAGCCAGTTGAACTGGTTTGTGGAAGGAGCCCATAAACAACAGAGATAAGTTAATGCGAGCATGTGGCTGAGGGCAGGCCTGTCTTTGGAGTAAAGATAAACTATTAGATTCCCTTACATTATCCCTTTCAGCCATACCCACGTTACACAGGGTGATGCACTGAGGCCAGCATGGGGGTTTGTATATGGAGCACTTTGTATACACAGCATTTTGTTTGTATACACAGCTGTCCACCAAGGTAAGAAAGGAGAGTGATGCAGTGCACCAGCATCGCTTTGCTAACACTGCTTCCAAAACCCAGTTCCTGTGTGGGAATTGGTGCTGCAGTTGTATGTGCAGATGGCTATAGCCAGCACAGTTCTGCTTTCACATGCCTAACTAATTTGGGAATTAGAAAAGAAAGCAAACAAAGAAGAATAATAAATATATACCTATGAAATCCCTTTCACAAAGATTCCTGCTACTCTCCTCACAAATTTTTTTTAAATAAGATCGCCAAACATTACTTAGCCCAACAAAGTATTCTAATGAAAACCACATACTTTTGTGTGCCTTTTTTTTGTTGTGCTTTTTCCAGGTACTTTTTATTACACAGGAAGGGTTTTGTTTCAAAATGCAGTGTGATTTTTATTCACCTACCTGCATAACGCCTCAATAGCATCTCTGTCCAGAAAGTCATGCTCTCGCTTGACTAGAGCAATGTCAATTGGAAAAAGGAGATCTGCAGGAAAAGAAACAGAAGGAATCAAAGTGACACTATTCTCAGTGATGCATTATTTCAAACAACCAGCTGCCTCCAGTTGAGCTCATCAAGATGCCAGTGATTGGTACTTCTTAGGTAAACACATGCTATCACCTCAAATGCCAGAGGTGCTTCCTTTTCATCTACAAATTTTTGACATGCAGCCTTGATAACTGAAAGTTCATACACAGAATAGAAGAAAAATTATTAAAGCAGAGATGAAACAATGGGAGACAGAAAAAGACAAATGCAAGCTTCCCCATCAGACATCAGAAACGCAAACTAATCCAGGCTAGCTTTATTTAAAATAAATAGGCAATCTCCATCAAAGTACTAATATCTCACATTAAAGAAAAAAGGTCAGTAAATGCCAAAACTCTGTGAACAAATGAAAAAAAAAGCCGTGAATCTCCTTAGCTGTTAATCAAGCTATTTAAAAGTTTGACACTGTTACATTAATGAGATATGGCTTGAGACAAAAGCAAGCCAAGCTGTGTGGAGACCATACTTCCTCCTTTCCTTAGGAGATTATTTAGGTAAACACTTGGGTGAATGAGGGGGAGGAAACAATGTTGGCAGAGAGCTGAAAATTTACTACAGCTCTGAAGCAGCAAACACATATATATTATTTACTGTACTCCACAGATTCCTGACTGTCATACAGGTCCTGATCTGGCATTCCTCGCACAGCTAAAACTCCCACCCAAAGCTGCTGGTTCTTCAGGGCACACAGAAATACAAGATCAGTCTATGAACAGACTGCTGCAGTTGCACACAAATTTCCTGATCCAAGTAATTGTCTATGAACTTTTTAATTTCTAGAGACTGGGAAGAATGAGCTGAAATGAGGAAAAGAATTAAGACTGATATTAATTTCTAGAAAGGTATTTTCTGTACTAACAGAAAATGAACTCTATGAATTCTGTGAAATTCATTCATTTTCTGTAACAACAGAAATGAATTCTACGTCCTCACTTTCATAGCATGATAGAATGGTTTGGGTTGGAAGGACCTTAAAGTTCATCTAGTTCCAGGCCCCCTATTATGGAGAGGGACACCTTCCACTAGATCAGGTTTCTCTAAGACCTGTCCAACCTGGCCTTGAACACTTCCAGGGAGAGAGCATCCACAGCTTCCATGATTGCCTCAGGAATACAAATTATGACATATTCTGAAAAATGCTAAGAATTCTGTATTTTCTACAGAAAACTGTGGTTTTAGCAAAGCAACTGGCAAAGGTTTACTGATTAATCTCCCATATCAAACGTACTCTGCATGGGAACACCCCATATAGGCGACTTCTCAGAACTCTTGTACTATACCCAATTGATTCATAGGTCTCCCCTTCACTATTTTAAGTAGAAAGTGCAAGTAAAGAGGGTGAGCACATTCAACTGGTATTTTTCAGCAGTGCTGATACAACTGCGAAAGCTGTATCTTAGAATGTCCACAAGAGAACGTGGGAGAACTTAAGTGAGAGAGGTGACTTGAAAGAAGTTGATAGTCTGCATAAGACTTTGTTTTAATGGTTAATCTATGCTATTGCTGGCTTTGTTATTGCTGCTGCCAGGGGGACTTGTAGAGGACAATGGTATATTGTTTTTCAGTAAGGACAGCTGTCCTTTCAATGGGTATGGCTGGCCTTGCTCTCACTGCTTCTCTCTCACCTCTGTGGTCCTTTCGATGTTAGACAGGACATGCTGTTACAATAGAAACTTCATGTAAGTTTAGAATCTCTAGGTAGGGCAATGGTAACACAGGTAGGACATGTTTTCTGAATGCATGTAATTTATTAGGGGATTTATGACTCATCACAGTAAGAAACCCACAAACCCACATATTCAGCTAAGAGTTTTGTCTCAGTTGTAACAAAGAATGGAAGTACAGTTCCAACTCCATATCCCAAGAAAATCTTGGCATCTCCATTAGCACACAAAAAAAAACCCAAGGAAAGAAAAAAATAAAAAAATAAAAGGAAATTTAATTTCTGAACAGGCAAAGAAAAGTTTTGCCAAGTGCTGCTTTTGAAAGTGCTATTATCATCTCATATTGCCAATGCAGCTGCAAATCAAAGCTCAACAAGATCATTTTTCAAGAAGGTCAGCTCAGCATTTGCTGTAATTTTCAGCAGTTATTCACTGTAAATAATGAACTTTCTATACTCGTTCTTAAAAGCAGCAGCTGGAGTTTGTAAAAATGAAGAGGCAGTAAAGAGTGCATAATAATTTCACTAAAATGAAAGCAATTTTAAGTGGTGTGGGGGCAAATTCTGAACAATAATATAGATATATAAAAAGGATGTCAACTTTAAAACAAACTTCTGTATGCTACTCTGCATCAGAGTGTAAGAACTGTATGTCAAACCTGCAGATGTCTAGTAAGCTGGAGAGGCAATGAAGACAACAGTTCTAATTGTAATCTTGTAAAAGCAGACACACAAAGTGAATTCATCCCAGAGAAGGACAAGTGACTGCAGGAGGCAGCCACTCCTCTGAGGAGCATCTGCTCAACAACAGCTTGTATGTTCTTTTTCCCTTCATAGTAAGCCTGTGTCTAATTCCAACCCAAATAGTTCTGAAAAAACACACAGGATTTGGGAATCGTGAGGCATACAGATGTACCCATGCATATGCGGAATTTCCTACAAATGTTCCATTAGGAGAGTTGGCCAGTGGAGCTGGACACAGCTTTTGTATTTCTCTAAGACTGGGCTTGTAGCAGCAGATGACTACGTTCCTTTCTGTTCTAACCAGAGGGAACGTATCATTGTACTAATGTTTACATTTGTTCTATGATGAGGTTTGGAAAATTCAGATTAAAACAGAAACGTGAAACAAATTCAAAACTCCTGAGTGCTTCAGAGTCTCATTGGGTTTGGTACATCTATGTGTATGGACAGGTGGGTAGCAGAGAGCAGACCAGTCCCTAAAAGTCATCTTATGTACTGGAACTTTAGTTGTGCCCCTGAATCTCATTTGTTGGTGAATATTACATCTTATTGTCCAAAAGCTGCTAGGGGAGGATCAAGTTCAGGTGCCTACCTTCATAAAGCTGCGCATACTGCGGGAACCCAGCAGCCCGCAGCCAGTCACAAGCTTCCTTGGCCTCGATTTCTGAAAGAGGACAGAAACAAGTCACCCTCTGATTAGTGATCTGCAGAGAAGAAAATTCCTCTCCACCACTTCTATTAATCCCATTGCAAAATAAGCACAAAGGTTTCTAGAAATTTTGAACTGAGACACACGTTTTCTTATCCCAGTTTGCTATTATCTCACTATCAAACGTATCTTAGATTCTGGAAAGTCACTAGCACTCAGCTGCTCTTTATCAACAGCTCATCATTTTAATAGTTAGGGAAACAGGCACAAATGAAAACTGTAGCAGTTATGGGTTATCCTGTACAGGTTTTGTTAACACTAGAAAAAACAGCACTGCAATCAACACGAGCAGCGTTTGTTCAGCAAATCTTATGGTCCTCTTGGCACAACTGCTTTGTCTTGACAGAAATTCCTTGCAGAGCTCACATTACTGTGCACTTTAACACTTTGTAGATAGCACTGACAGACTCAAGCCCAAGAACAACTGACACACTGTACTGCAGCTCACTCAAGCACGTATTTACTACCCAACAAGAACCTAGTTTCATTGGAAGCCTACAAGGCATTTATGAGTTACTTGGTATACTACAAGGTTTCCCTCACACTGCCCAAAACAGCATGCCACAGATTGAAATTATTCACACACATATACATTACACTGAAAGAAAGGAATATTAGTCTGTGAATAAATCCCATATAAATTCATTTGTTACTTAATACAAGTAGAGATAAAGAATATGATATCCTATTAGCTCAAACTAGGAAAATATAAAAGGTATTTAGGGTGTTCTCCAAGTGTTGAAGAAATGGATTGGGTTAATTATGTTCTTCAATAAACTCAATAAAGTGATACTGGGAATTTAGCTCCCTGCTTAGAACTGATCAAACAAACAATGAGAAATCAGAAACGATTAAAATTTGTCTGGCTTTGATTATATTCACTGTTCTTGATGGACCAGGAAACAAAAGCTTCATTATGCACAACTCAGTACACAATTTTGCCACCTACTTGGAGAGGATACTACGGCTACCTGCTGCAGAAACCATGCACAAAGGGGCTCGCTCAGAATTGCTCCAAAGACAGGTTACTGCACACAGGGCATTGAAGAGCCAAACACAATGTAAGTAAAATAGCACAAGATTTTGTCACGCTGTGAAATATTCCCAGTGAGATATAGGTACGCAAAATTGGATGAAATGGCAGGCACCTTTTAGCGTCTCCAAAACGATAGCAAACCTCTAATTTTCCAAATTGCTACAATAGTGCTGAAATGTATGTGCTTTGCCAGACTACTTTGCTAAGACACATATCCAAACCAAGGGGTTAAGGTGAGCCAAAACACAACATTCCAGATAAATAAACATCTAAAAATCCACTCCTGTTGAAGTCAGGACAAGCAGGCATTTGTGCAACTTGTGTTTGCTTCACCTTTGGGTTATGGGACCACATGAGAACAAGCACGTACAGACATATTGACTTAGCTACTTATAAAGAAAAGGAATTATTCAAGTCCAATTGCAAGCAATTGCAAAGTTTTGCTTAAAGTAGTATTTTAATTTCAGTATGCCAAGGAAATATGTGGGAAATTTAATAAAGAATAAAAAAAAGAATCTAAAATATATTTGAAACTTGTACTGCTAAAGCAAGAACAAACAACATGATAGGTTAATATTTCAGAAGCAATTAAAGTAGCAAAGCAAAAAATTTGCAACTAATTTTTAAGAGTACTTAAAATAAAATGCAGTATCTTATAGGTCACATTCTGCAGAAGTGTCTGGATTGAATGAGAGTTTTACTTGATTTAAAACTAGAAAAAAAAAATTATCCTAGATAATAAACATTTACAAAAAAATGCAGGGAGATGCTTGCACGCAATTGAAAAAAGCGTCAGATTCCTGAGTACTACAGGCACTCTTCAATGTGTTTAAGTATTTGTTCACAGGTCCTTTACTGAGCACCCCAGGTGTATGACCTGTAAATTAGTTCTAGAGCTAGAAAATTACAAATATGCATTTATCAGACTTTTTTTATCATTCTCTAGAGAGGCTTTGTGTATATTTTCTGCAAATATATATGCCAGTTATGTGGAAGTTACATTTTATGGGCACCCAGGCATCATGGGCCTTTGGGATTTTCAGAGCATATTTGCTTTCAAAATACCTTTGAGAATCCCCCAAGAAGTCTACCTAGGCAATGAAACACCTGAGGTCTTCCTGTCTGGCCACAAGAATTGCAGAGAACAATAAACCACAAGTGCTCCAGTAAATGGATTAGGCTATGCAAATGCCTAGGGTTGGGTACAAGACAGTGCTAAGCCTTTAAAAGCCATATTTGCCCCATTTTCATAGGGCAAGTTGCAAGTCCTGTTGCAAGTCCTTGGAAGGGTGAAGGGTTTGGAGTACTGTCTTGAACAAGGGGCAAGGGAGTCCCCTGAGGCCAGGGCTCTCTCCATGCCATCTCCATCCACACAAAGCATGTGCAAGAGAGGGACATGACAGGTACAGGTGACGGAGTGGAGGTGGGACCGAAAAAAGTAGCTCCTTTTGTTCAACTCCAGTTGGCCAAACTCAGGATTCCTCCTAGACTATACTCCTATGTGGTGTGACCAGATAAATGGAAAGGTAATTTTTTAACCCCATTTCCCTATCTCAACCTTGTTGGCTACTGATGAGCCAGAGTATGAACAAAACTGTATGTACATGAAATTCAGGCAGATCAAAATATAGTCAGAGGGAGAATCCAAGCCAAGGTGCACTGAATAAGCTGCACAGAAAGCCGAGTACACTGAACAAGCTTCCTCACATAAGAGATAACAAATTTAAACAGCTGAGAGCTTGTCTAGGTAAAAAGTTCATTATCGCAGCTTAACTGGAATCTGTGAGAATAAAACACATTGGTTAAACCTGAGGTTCTGGCCAAATCATTTAAACTATCATAGAGAAAGAAGCTCTTTCCCACAGTTTCTAAATTTCAGCTTCCAGCTCAGCAGCATTAGCCCTGGGACTCTTGGTTTGCTAGCTGCCAGTTTCATATCCAAGTTGACATGAGAATATTTACATGCAAGTCCTTGTCATCCTGATCAATGTCAATCAAGATAATAAGAGACAAAAGAAAGAAGAACAGGTCTTCCAAAATCAGGTTTTCCAACTACTTCTAAAAAGATTTAGAAGGGACAGAGCATTCAATAGCCTTTGTTCAGTATCCCAGGAGACCACAGATAATTATCTGAGCTATGAACTCACTGTCAAGCACAGCATTTGCTTGGTTGGGGCCAGCTGATAGCCACAGGGAGAAGAGGAAACTTGCAGAGGAAGTCAATACTGCTTTCCAACCTATTTTAAGAAAGCCCTACTTCAGTCACAATTTGCAAAGCAGTTTCTGATGAAGACCTGGCAGTGGAACTGATAAGTTGCTGTAGGCAAAGGACTGGTCTCACTCCCTCCTTCCCACTCCATCCCTGCAGTGCCACTTCCTTTCTGAATCAAACATCCTTGCCAGTTAAAACCTTTACAATAAACTACCATTCAGTATACATTCCAAGCAAGAAATGTATGTGCAGCTTTTCAGACGCGCATCCTGTGCCCTCCCCCAGCAGCAGGAGGTTCTTGTACGAAAAACCGCTGGCAAGAAAGAAATCATGCTATTATTTCTAAATGTCCTGATACAAAAAAACCACCCAAATCTCTTAGAAAGTAAAACAAAACAAATTAAAAAACCCCCACCCAAATCTCCAAAAAAATCCAAAAAGAAGTACAATGAAGTCTTTATTCTTGGTGTCATGTAAGCAAACAGCAGGCAAATGTGTTAAAGAGGAAACAGGAAATTTTTATTGGAAACAGCTTTATTTGTTAGTCTGTTTTACAAAGCAGGCCTCCATGCTCAAATCAAGGGTAGGAGCTCCTTTTGTGTATGGTTGGGAACCATTAGTCCTTATTTACCCACTTCCAGGGGGATTAGGAGGACTCAATTCTTCCCCAGAGCAATAAATGAAAATGGGAAAGTCTAACTTCCTTTTTGTTAAACTTTGGCTAGTCTTGGTTCCTGGCCTTGTAAATTTGCAAGTTTAGACCTTCAGAGCAAAAATATCTCAATTCACACCTTGTTTGATACTGCAGTTGCAGAAAGGAGAACTGTAAGATGTCTATAGTCTTTTATTTAATGATACCTTCTTTCCCATAGAAAACAAAAACCACACAGTGATGTTGCAATAATGTTATTTCAGAAAAAAATCATCCTAGCAGTCCAGTTAAGACAGCACCATCATTTACTTTCATTGTTCTTTTTTGCTTCCACAAAATAACATGCTAAAATTTAAGCACTAGGTCTTTCAGGGTCTTCAGCACAAGATGCAAAGCAGGTGTATCTTTGTACAGTCATGAATTGACTCAATTTTCACCTAAGTGTTAAACATCTTATGAACAGTTTTTCCAAGCAGATGGTTTCCTCTTGCCTCAACTCAGACACCTTTACAATCATATTAGCACCTCCACACATCAGTTTGACTCATCTCACCTTTTGGCTCTGTTAAGAGAGCAGCTTGTAAAAATCTGTAGTAAGACTGGCAAAATCAGCACTGTCAAAATCAAATTTCAGAAAATAATGGGCTTCACTGCTTAAGGCTCACTTCAATGTCATACACAGAAACTGGGTTTTTTGAGCTTCTTAATTTCATCTTGGTCTTAATTTTTAACAAAGTGATTCTAGTTGAAATTCACTATGGGACTTTTCTTTCAGAAGAGAAAAAAAAAGCTTGTAGAAATGGAATAAAAAATCATCTTCCTGAATTAGCTTGCAGGAGAAGCTCCCCCATACAGTGCAGAGAATATGATTTCAGGTTTTCATGAAGGCTGGAGATGAACACACTAGCTCCTTACTTTAATGCCTAGAACTCCATAAACTATCTCTGCATGTTTTCTAAGGCACAGAGGAACACATGGAGGACACAGAGCACATAGGGTTCTTCCCCATCCAGGACTGATGGTCCAGTTTAATGGCTGCAAATGGCTTGCATGCTCTTTTGCTGTCTCTATCAGAAATTACCTCTCCCCATGTCATGTCCCTCTGAAACTTCCGGTGCTTTGCAAAATTTTTGTTCAACTCGAAAACACTGTCCTGACCTATTACAAAACTTGAGATCATTCAGGATCATATTTTTTAAGACCAGCTGTGGTATATGTGAGAAATACTCTTCTTTGGATAGAATTCCACTGCCCAAGAACAAGCAATCATTTTTCCTAGTGCTTGAATTGCATCCCTGACATATGAATTGTGGTATCAACATTAGACCTGATCACACTATCCAACCACTCAGTCTATAGATACATGAACACAGATGTGAAATCTGAGACAAACCAGGGAAATAACTGCACTATGGCAGCTGTCTACAAATGAGCAGGCCAGGCACTGAAAATGATAAATCAGTTCTGTGTAATGTCATATGCCTGCAGCCCTTTAAAGTTGGGACAGTATGACTGACTTCCTAAGAGTAAGCCTGTTATGTGTCCACGGCCTCAGACGGTTTTCACTTTGAAGACATGCGACTGTTGCTTGAAAATAATTAAATTCCTTCTCATAAGTCTGTTTTTTCTCAGACTTATATCGTTAAATATTCCTTAGGCAGTATCATTAACTTAGTGTTCCACACCTTTCAAGAAAGTAGCACATAGCAAAGGACTAAAGACAGCAAAAATGTAATTAGTGAAGAACAGCATTTTATAAGGATTATGCCCTCAAACACAAACTTGGGAAGCTTGTCAATAAATTTTCAACCACTAAAAACTAGAGAATTCTGAAAATCCCATTAAAAACTCTTGCCAAATTTATAACACATTTGGAATTTCTTCTAAGAGAACAACCTAATCTTATACAACTGTTCTAGAATAGTCTGACACATTCAGCCCATGAAGGATGCATTTCTAGAAGAACCAGTGAGATCAAGAGAATATAAAGCATAGCTTTTGAACTGATTAGGAGCTTGCAAGTTTTGAAGTGAAAGCTAATAACCTGCCCAAGAGAGTCACTTTTCTCCTTTCACCTTCAAAGTGCAAGTTACATTTTGCAATAGCAGCTGCCTTTTTTGATGTGCTCCTGTATTTCACTGTGCTTCAATTTACTTTCTACTGTCAAACGATACATGCTGTGATCTCCACTTACCGCTGCGTGCCTCAGCAATCAATTTAAGCCAGTATGGATGCATACGCAATTTTAAGAAAATATCTCTTATTGAAAACTTTCAGAGGTGTGGGGAGAGGGGAACTCATGAATTCTTGAGGGAAATATGACACGAAATACATATACTGCTTTCTAGTCATAAAACCCCTAGAAATGGTGATGAATATACTCAGATATTCCACAACTATATGATGATGACTAAAAAAAATACTCTCTTTGTGTTGTCTCCTGCTGGCTTTGGGTTAAACACGGGACTGACTGGCTTTTTCAAGTTACAGAGCCTTGAAGCTAGACAGTAACTATGCAGTTGATGTTATGTATAAACCACAGCACACTGGGAGAAGAAACAGAGTATGTTTGGAATTTGTGTGGGAACAGATGAAGAAATAAGGAAACAGATGTTTAAGATCATATATTGATGTTTTCTCTGAAAAAAAAAGCAGGAAGCTTGAACACCCTTTTTTTTTTTTTGGTCAGCAGAACTTTTGAAAAAAGCAAATGGCTTACTTCCACTGATAGGATTTAAGTTTGTTTATTTCCTTATTGATGAAAACTAAATAAAAATAAAAATTAAAAAAAAAAAATTAAAAAAAGAATGTGACTGGCTTCCAAAATACCTACAGAGGTGTATGTCGGCTGTATGTACTTTCCCTCCTTCCCAACTACACCAAATTACAGAATATAGTACTTTTAATTGCTCACCAATACTCTTGCTAGCACAGCAAACACAATACTGCTTTTGTGGACCAAAATATAATTATTAATCTTGAACCTCCTTTTCACAGTCTTCAGCATACCAAAATCACTTCAAAACTTTTTCAGCTCAAAACATAAAAGGAGAAACAACATTTGTTGAAAATATTTCAAAAGTTTAAAGATCGAGCCAACACTTGTTAAAATCAATGGGAGACTCCATAAATTTCAGAGAACTTAAGTAGGACTTTCACAGTGTGGATCCATGCATCTCTAAAACTCAACAAAACTTTTTCAGGAATAAATGGGGTCAGTTTCACAGTTCTCACTATTTTTAGCATGGGGAGAAACACAGGTTTTCTTCAGAGCACAAGGAAGGACAGTGCCCAATGGCAGGAGGTCAGAGAGGGCACAACCACCACATCTAGAGCATGATCTGGCTGCCAAGAGGTCCTTCCCTCTGTCAAGAGGACCTAGCACAACTAATTAGCTCCAAAAAGCACCAAATCAACATAGTTTTGGGATCTGATAAAGGCCTATTGAAATAAAGGATATTCCCCATGTGTCCGTCAAGCCCTTTCCCTATACACTCTAAGAGACTGCAATCACTGCTCATCTTCACACCATTAAATATGATTCTAGCTGCTCAAAGTTAGCTGCATTACTTCCTAACTTGTTGAAGACTTTGGGAAAGCATGTTCTAGGACACAAAAGAATCATCACAACTCCTGGCTCACAGTGTAAACCAAATTAATAATTTATTCCTAAACAGGTTTTTGTTTTGTTTTGTTGTTGTTTTGGGTTTTTTTTCTTTTTTTTCACTTTGAGCATATACAGGAGAGTTAGGAAAGAAATTTAAAAACCAATGTGATCTGAAGGTAAAAACTAACTTTGTTTAATCAGAAAACTATAGCTTGATGTGGCAGTTTTCCTGTCAAATAACAACTTTTTTTATAGGTTAAAGATGGTCTTCTCCATCTTTTTTTTAAAGGAGGTTCACAGACAAAGAGGAACAAGATGTCAAGTGACTTAAAAAACTCTCAAGAAATAATTGGGCACGTGGGTTATTTATCTGGCCTGCTTAACACAGGGTGGTCTTGGAGGAGGATTATTTGGGGCAGAGAAAGCAGTTAGTCAAATCCTCTGATGGAGGTCATGTTGACAGATTCCAGAGTGAGAAACAAATCCTCCTCCAAAGAGTGGGAAATAGAAAATAACTTTAACCTTCTCTTCTCTCAGAAATTACTTGGTTAGCATGACCTTTGAGAACATACTGAAGGGCAAACATTAACCATTGCTACTCCAAAGCCCAGCATTAATACCCTCCAATTGCCCCCTGTCTGCAAGCTCGAGGTGTGCATGCTTGCACACAGTGTGCAAAGATCAACTCAAAGGCTCTCTCAGCCCCAGAGGGAGGCAAAAGTGAGTCGGCACAGCATGACAGATACTTCATCTAAAAAGGCACAAAATGTGGGCTACCTGTTCAGATCTAGGAATTAACAGTGGTATAAGAACTGATCTGAACTGACTCAATGGTTCATACAACAGAAAATAGATTTTCTAGACAGTTACTTCTTTGAGCTTGTTAGGCCTCAACCTCAGAACTATCCGCGCACGTAGGAAGAACTGTATAGAAGAATGACTATCTTCACAGCCAACCTCATTGATGACCCAGTCCCAAACTACATCCTGTGTGGATGATACAACACTAGATACAAAATACCAGTGGCAGTGAACAGCCCAGCATAAAGCTAATTGCATCACAGACAAATACCTTCTTCCCTGATACAGAATTAAAGATGTAAACATGGATTTTTCCAAAGCAAGTATTACTGTGAACTTCCTGTTTTCAGATATTAGAGACAGTTACAATATTCTGACTGTGATATTGCATACTTGAAAATGCTTCTCTCAGTACAAGATCTAACGGTCATATCTTGTATGGATGGAAGAAGAAGGAAAGTTAAAGCAGATCATGAAACTTTACACTGGAAAGTTTCTTGTATCTTATGTGCACAGGAAATCTGTTCTTAGGACTCATGGAGAACAGAGGGAAGGGTGGTCAGCAGAGCATCCAATTCTATGGGTCCACAGGATCACAGAGAGAACATCCCCAAAATGCAAAAATTGGAGGGGAGCGTGTATATTTTTGTTTATCTTGAAACTTCAGTAAATTACAAGAACAGGTCTGGGAAGGTCAAACTGTGTCCACTACTGGCTTCAGCAAATGTCTTTCATGCATCTCCTCAGGAATAATTCTTAGCACAGACTACTGTATTTGAATAAAAAGAACTAGACAAATGTAAAATAAATATATTTAAACCCAAATCTAAGGAACTCTGCACCCTTTTGGACTTTAAAAAAATGCCGCACAAGAAACAAGTGAGCCGTCCTAGTGTGTCTTCCTTAGAAGAGAGACCAGAAAAAATTTTTTCCTGATCATGTCTCACATAGCACAGTCCTTCCCAAGGGAAACAAATACTAGACAATATTTGAAAGAATATTCATCCGAAGAAATAAAAATGCTTGTCATGCTCTCCTAAAGGCATCAAAGTAGTTCAGAATGGTCTGTAGTATTACCTGTAACTTTCAGATAATGAAACTCAGTGGATTACAGCTAGCTGGTTAAGTCATTCTCGATGCTCTTTTGGTTCTGCCAGTCTTGCCAATGTTATACTGTACTAGCAGACCTGCTGATTTTAAAGATATGCTGAGTGGCATAAGGTAACACTGTCAGCAAGAATGGCAGACTAAGTGTCCAGTGAAAAGAACCAGAAAGTTCCAATCACAGCCTGGTCCTATGCCCCTTTCATGAGACTTGCTCATCATCGAAGAGAGAATTTGTTTTTTCTTTCAAACAGGAGAAGGAGGGAAAGTAGATGAGAAAATAAAAAATTAAAAAAAAAAAAGAAAAAAGAAAAAAACCAAACTTCACAAAAAGCTTTGGAAATCAAAAAACATGCAAGACAATCCTGATACCCTGCACTACGCAGAATTACTGATTGCTTAGGTACAAGCAAGAAATATGCTTAGAATTGCTGAAATTACCAAAATTACTGTATATCACTACATTACTGGAGAGAATATAGAATTTTGTAATTAATTCACCTTGAAACACTGAGATTCCAATTGTAAGCAGAACAGTATGACACCCAAAGAATATATACAGGGCATCACCTCTTTATTTAGTGGAGATCAAACCAGGAAATTTTCTGTGAACTGCAGATCATTTGATTGCTGTATTTCTATAACATGCACAACAAGGAAGGGGAAACATCTGAAGTTATTTTTATTTCCCCAAGTCTTCTGGCTATACTGTATGAATGCTAGGGTGGGTCTGGCATTGTCTGAAATGTGTCAGGGTCCTTTTGCATAGCCTCATTTCCTTCTTCCTGTTGCTAGGAGAGATAGTTAAGCATGAAAAGTGCTTGTTTACAGTACAGGACCATCCTGTTAAGCACATGAGGTCTCTTCCTCTGTCTCCTTTTAACCAAGGGTGCATTGTGTTTATGCTCAAGCCAGTAGCACAACTCCAACCAGACGAGAATTGGAAGAGAAGTCTGAATCTTCAAGAAGCCCAAACATAACATACTGTGGTGTTCTGCCTAGAAAAAAACTATATAGTGCAAACTGCATCTCTAAATATTTGTGGAACTCATAAATTTACATGGCTCAAACAAACCACTGCCTAGAATGTAATGAATCAGAAGAACCAGAAAAGTAAAACCAAGCCACCTCACCTCCTTTTTCTAGGAATCTTAATATAAATATTCGAGATTAGTGCATGAGTACAACTACAGTACCTTTTTCCTACCTACTCCAGAGGCAAAATACACTGGGCACTTGTGAGTTTCCATGAGTAGCACCAGTCTCCCTCTCTGGCCCAGCAGGGGCAGCTGCAGAAAGTAGCTGGGAAGATCCTGACTCAAGAATTAAAAATCCTAGACTGAACCTACACTACTGAGAAATAAAACCTAAATAAAACCACCAGATATATTCTTGCTTTTAACTACCACTTAGAAATGAATTCAATGACATTTAGGAAGTTTAAGCCTTATGGTGTTTAGAACAATGTATCAGCACTTCCTTTTAATTAAAAAAGTATCAATTAACAACCCAAGTTATTTTAAAAGAAGATGACATCAAGAAATCCTAGAGGCCACAAAAGGTAGCTTGAAATGCTCTGATTTCTATGAACTTGTAGGTGAAAGGAATCTTGTCAAAACAACATCTACATCTTCTCTTGCATCTTCTCTTGTATTCTATAATCAAAGAATCTCAGACCTAATTACGATCCCATCAGCAAAGTGAAGTAGTAACCCAAACCCATTTATTTGAGAGATATCCATCCCACTTCCTGGCCATCTCAGCCTTTTTCTTTTTGTTTTTGTTGCTTCCACTGGAGATGCAGAGCAGGATGCCTAGAGGACAGCAGTAATAATATCTGGGAAGACAAGATAGCAGGCTGCAGCTGTGGAATCAACAGACACACCTAATACCAACTCCATGCGCTGTCAGCCAGCAACGGCCTGGTTGCCAGACAGATGCTGAATCAGTCTGGCACTGAGCTGTTGACAGATTCGTACTCAGAGGTTCATAAGAAATTATCTATTATCTTCCTGAGGTTCACTACAAATAACCTTAAAACATAACGTGACTCTGAGAATTGTTACTGAATTGCTGCTAGGAATTTCTTGATCAAGGCAGGGCAATTCAAACAGATCACACTTACTCCTGAAAAAAAATAAAAACATCTATAATTGATGGCTAAGATAAAATTGCATTCCTCAGTCTTTTCAAATCAGATGTGCTAAGTACTATGACACATCAGGCAGAGCCTTCTTAGTTAAACACATTGTTTAAATGTAGTTATTTCTTAAAATTTTCCCAAGGAGAATATGAGGGGGCGAAAACCTCGAAAAAAGCCTTTTGTACCAATAGCAAGTGCCTCGACTGGCAACAGAGCTCATTAGGTTAATGGCAACACATCGCTCAACAACTTCACAGTTTCGGTGGAACTAAGTCATTGCTGGTGGTTTGCAAAGACAGGGAGGGTGACACGGAACGTAAAACTGACCGACTGGAAAACGGCATCGGCTTTCTGTTTTCCTCGAGAAAGGAAAAGGGAAGAGGGGGGGTAGGGGTGAGCCCGTCTGGCAGGAGGTGCTGCTCCTCCACCGGGATCAAAGCCGCCGGGGGTGACATCAGGGCTGGCCACCGCCGCACGGGGGGAGCCACCGGGCTCCTGGAGGCCATCGGGCTAATTACGGACAACTTCAAAAGGAACTCGACGGTTCCCGTCTCGCAGGGGCTCCCAGAAAAGAAAAAAAACCCACCCAAAACAGAGAGAGACAAAAATTTGGGGGGGGGGGGGGGGGGGGAAAAGGAAAAAAAACCCCCAAAACCCCACAANGGCGCGCAGCCGCCACCCCCCCAAAACGGGCTGGGAGGGGGATCCCCGAGCTTACGTGTGAGGATCATGGTCTCCGCCGGCCGCGGTGGCTCCGCGGGACTGCCTGCGGGGCCAGCTGGCTGCGTCCCTGCCTGCCCGCCTGCCTGCGCGGCGGCGGCGGCTCGCAAGTGACACCGGCCGAGGAGCAGCGGAGCGCCCGCCCGGCCCCTTCAGCCGCCCCCGCCCCCGGGGCCG
>VZTH01004823.1:288188-311566 GCA_013397815.1 Aleadryas rufinucha | reverse complement strand
ACACGCGCACACATGAACTCACACGCATCCTTTCTCCCGTCCCTCCGTTGCACGTCTTGGGGGGGTCCAGGGGAATTACGCAAACCAAAGGTAATAAAGTCAAAGATGACCTAATGGCTTCTGTGCCTTTCGTTCCTTTGGTTTTTAATGGCTGTCAGCTCTTGCGGTGGCCAGGTTTATAAAAAGCAGTCAGCAAAGCTCTCAATACTTTTTCCAGGAAACTTAGAGAAGAGAGTTAACTGAGAATGCAGCATGCCTCCTTGGCGTTACAAATTGGAGAGGTTTGGAATGGCCTGAGCAGCCCAAGACATGGGGGATGCTGAGCCTTCAGCCAGAAGCGTGCAGGGTGGCCAGGGGGTGCCAGTCCCTCCCTCTCCAGAGAGCATGCTGAAGAGTGCTGTGAAATTTTAGAATTCTTGAGCACTTTCAAAGTCTTAGTCCGAACCTGGATGGAAAGCAAGCCTTTTTCCTATGGGGACCGCAGCACAGCCATAGGCAAGTCTTGGAGATAGTGAAGCAAAGCCTGGCTTCATAGCTCTGTCTCTAGGAGCTGCTCCCTACACCACTTACCACCCTTTATATTTTGCAAAGGTTTTTTGAATGCTTATTACTTGGTTGACACTCACATTCAGGACTTTAAAACAGCACAAAACAGGTATTTCTGAGCAGCTGCCAAACTATAAGCATGGAAAAGGTATTGTGAAAATTTGAAAATATCTGGACCCTGTCAAAGATTATGATTGGTTCATTTTCTTCCAAGCCAACATCATATTTTATACTCACTGGTGTTATTCTAAGGTTCAGTTGTCATTTCTGTACTATGAATACAGATATAAAGTATACATAATGTGATGCTTGAGCTGGCAATTTCCTGAAGAATAAACATCTCCTCCTTCTAGAGGCTGCAAACTGTGGCCAGTTGGCCATTATAGTGTTGTTTCTGGAAACCCCTACACAGCTCCAGGTCATTAATTTACTTTAATAGCCCAGAAGAGGATGGAAATGCACTATATCATTGAGCTTAACTTTACATATGTTACCTGGTTAATCAATTACCTCTTCATATCTAACCTGGCTCGCACACTTTTTGGCACAGCCAAATTTACCTTCATTTTTGAATGTTTCTTGTAAGGTCAGGATATATGCTTACTAGATAGGTCAGGCCTGTAAAATTTTAATTCCTACCTCTAGCATGGGGAAGACAGACATATGCTATGCCCCAGCTGTTGAACAGCCAAAGTAATCCCAATCTAATTGGCTTTCTGTCTGTATTGTCTTTAGTTTTATGCAGTTGGTAGACTAGTAAGTGTTGGTAGACAAGTAGTCCTCACGAGATGAAACGTGGTTGCATATTGTGTGTGATTTTCAGTCTGAATTCCAGAAAAAAAAAATTCTCCAATAAGTATCCTCAAAAGGAAGGGAGAAAAAAAAAGGAAAAAAAATTACCAAGAACATGTAGGAAAACATGCTGGCCCAAAGGCATTTTTATCACAATAATAATGCTGGAACCAGGAGACCACCAAGTGTCAAGTTAATACCCTCTGTAAAAATCAGGGTTTGTTCCTGTAAACACAGACTGCCTCGGCTGCTTCCTGGATCAAGCCTTCATTTTGTATAGGAAGCTTTTGTATAGGACCCACAGGAAGCTTTTGAAGGAGGAGAGAATGGACTTCGCAGAAAAAAAATGAGGAAGGTTTGGACGACTTGACATTGTCAAAAGGAACTCAAAAAAACGAAAAATGAAAGGAGAAATGTACAATAATGAAGTAAAATCCAAATTGAGAGGGTTGTGTGATAGTTGCAAATCAAGATTTGGAAGTCAAAGTTTCATTTGAGGATTCTGAGAGGGGTGAGTGACAAGATTGGTGAATACTTGACAAATGTGTCCCAGACACAGAAGATGGGAAACTCTCAGTAATTAAATCAAGGGTTATCATTCTCCCCTCTACCACTTTGTTAAATAGCAAATGGATGATGATGCTGACGATTAAACACTGTTTGTGCTTTAGTTCAGCACTCCTGTTCTGCTTGCAAAATTAATTAGCTTCCACAGTAAAGGAAAACTGAATCTCCTCATTCAGTCTCTGCAGCCGTGTCAGAAGCAGTGACTTTTGTGATGGAGCAGTCTGTCTGTTGGCATCATCGCTAAATAGATTCTGGAGGATTATCACTGACCTGGATTAGATTCTTGCTGGTAATCTAAAAGAGAAAGGCTTTGATAGTAGTTTGTTATCACCTGCCAAAGACACACAGTCATTCGGGCTTGCATTTTAACTTGGAATTCTATAGGGCTGCTTAAGCAGGCGTATTTTTGGAGCTGAAGCAAGGCACCAGTCTCACATTCACTGTAAAACGTGCTCAGAGGAGCATTCCACCTGAGGCATGGGTGTTTAACAGGCTACAACCACCCTAATCACTCATCTGGCTTTAAAGAGTGTTGTGAAATCAGGAGAACTTTGGCCTTTAATATTTTTATTTCTTTATCTCTCTGACTATTCAAAGAGCAGGCAGTTGCCTGACAGAGACACAGGATTTTGGAAGTAGACTGCCTAAGAGGATTGTTTCTGTGGAGTACTGTTATCCTTAATGCAATCAATGAGCTCTTGCTGGATGGTAAAGTAATTGTAAAGGGTTGCCCGACAGGCACAATTACTCAGTTTAAAAGGTGAATTCTCCTTCTGTTGTAACTGCATAAGGGAGTGATTCGCAGGAAGGCATCTAATAATAAGGACTTGATTGTCCTCTGCTTTCCCTCCCAGGCCCAAATGCCTTAATGGTTAACTGTACCCCTGTCATCCTTTTTTCTTCTAAATAGTGCAGTACACAGAGAAGTTCCAGTTCACAATTAGTCAACTGACCTGCTGGTACAAATGCAGGATTGTCGGACACATGACTGCAACTCTAAATGCTAGTAATAATATCCTCTTAGCAACAGCATGATAGATTATGGAGCAGTTTCAAACTGCGTTTCCAGGCCTCTGGTTCTGGGCTTGGATTCCTTGTCGACTGGGGTATATTTGTATGTAGCATTTTCACAGCCCAAAGGATTTTACTGAAAGTAATTACTTAAAGAAGTCTGTAATTGTTCAGGCCTCTTGACAGAGTGTTTGCACTATCACTTTGCAGAGATAAGTGATACTAACAGTGCCTTGTTTCCAGTGAAGGAAAGGCATGGTTCCACCTACTCAAGAATCACAAAATGAAAGAAAGGATCTACCCCAAATACTTTTTAACAAAATACACAGTAAATTCACTATATTGCACAAACAGGTGCTGCTCTATGTCTTGTAATTTATGGGCTCTCTGCTCTAGAAATCTTCCTATAAAAATGAACACTATTAGAAATGTTATCAGCTTGTCATATATAATAGACTCTTGTAGCTGATCCCAGGCAACATTCAGTTGGGTGTTTTCCCCTTTTTTTTGAACAGTAAAAACAATAAAGAAAATTAACCTTGCCTTATTCTTTGTGGTCCATATAAGTAGCTGTTTTAAAACAAGAGGTAAGAGCTCTGTGCTTTTGCCTACTTTTAAATGCCATCAAACACTGTGAGTTCACCAGTTCAGGCTGGAAATTAAATAACCAAGTTCACACTATTTAAGAAAGACTCGATTCTATGAATGCGCAACGGAATAAGAAATAAAAATAGAATTAAATAGTTTGACAAAGATACAATTTGGCAAAATGTAAATATGGATAAGTAAAATAGGAGGAGAGAAAATAAGTATTTTCATTCCATTTTAAACACAGCGGATCAGCTCTTTAGCTTACATGAGATACCATTGATTTATAGAATTTGGGGGAGATGTAGGGTATCTTTCCCATGTTGTGTTTAACATGCTCTCACAGGTGAAGGTTTATTTTTTAAAGACTGTAGAATTTTCTGCTGTTAATGGGTCAGCCTTCCCTTCAATTAAAAATGATATTTTTATCTTAAAAAGTTTATTCACCTTTGCAAAAATAACCAACTGAATTTAATGTTCAAGAAAGTAGGGAAAGTTGGTAAACTAAACCTTTTCTAGAAAAAGTGCTTAGAGGAGTGTAGTTGGAATTTCCAACCTGTGATGAAAGGTCAGTGATGATCCAGAGTAAGTGTATGGCTTGTGACACATAGAAGTCCTTCTTCCTTATATTTAGAAAGATTCAGAATCACTGTACTATTACTGATAAAGACAGCATCCATAACTGATTGCTGCTTCAAAAAAAGGAATCTGAACCTGAAATTATCAGGATTAAAACCTCTGCATATATGTGGTAAAAATGGTTGTGTAAGTGAGACCTAATGGATATGCAAGTTAAGGGGACTGACTGTTACAGTACATTAGAGAAAGCTTTAGTGAAGCTTTGTCTCGGCCAAGGCACCATCCCTAGGTGTAGTGGTGGTAATTGCCTTGGTGGCTGTGTGGCAGCAGAGCTCCATGGCACCAGGAGTCATCTCTGAGCCCTGTCCTTTCTTTGTGGGTCATTTAAAAGGTGATATTGGTGCCCGAGTTCTCACCCCAGTTCTCTTCCTCTGTGCTTACAAATCACAGTGTGCAATGAAGTGTGAGAGGAAGACAGCACAAAGGATGCTTTTACTCAAAATATATGTTACAAAAGATGAGCAGCTTGATGATGGTGTAAAATGGTGGCAGGAACCACCATAGCTCAACTTTTTGTTGCCTGGGAATTTTTTTTTCAGAACAATGCTCTTGTTTTCACTCTGTGTTCTTGTGACAGCAGCTATATCATTACTAAATTAACCTGCTCTTCATTCGTCATTTTTAAAGCAGATAGATTTTACCTTCAGCCTTTAAAACCACCAGTTCCCAAGGCATTCTAGTGGTAATATGCAGTTTTTAAACCTCATTCTGTGTTCATGCATGACCTCCAGTCTGATGAAGAAAAAAGGTCAGCTTTTACAGAGAGACAACAGTAACCTTTCATTAAACAAGATGTAAGGTGTAAGTTGCCCACTAAAGTAGATGAAAACTGAAAGACTAATGCCTTAAACATGTCAAAACAGTGGTTAAAATTGGTTTATGAAGCAGCTGTGTTGTTTTATTACACATGAGATGCTAGACTTTTCAGCATGAGACTCTGGGACAGACTGTGTCAGCCATGCAGCGCCCAGCTGGAGTTAGAAGGAGTAAAAGGGAAGGAAATAAAAGTTTTGGTTTGGTGTTTTTTTTTTTTCTTTTGGGGTATTTTTAATTATATGGAGTAAAAAAATTATAAACAATGAAAAATTTCTTCTCAAAAAAAAATTTTTTCTTACTTCCATCTTCTATCTTGTGAGATCCAAGGCTTTTTTGCTAAATGAACTCTATACTCATTAAACTTATTTCCTCTGGAGGAAATAAGCACATGCATCCACCTGGACCAGTTGACCCATTATGTGAGAGATTGTTGCTGCTTTAGCCTTGGGGAAATCTTCAGGACTCAGGAAATAATTTTAAACCCATGACTTAATAAAGCATGATAACTATGGCAACTGGAACACATACATCGTGATGGCTAATTTCACATCAGCATTCATCAGGGGAGGTACTAGCTTGGTACTACAGCATGGAGAGTAGCTATTGCTAATGTCATGTGAAGCTACAGAGACAGGGAAGAAGGAGAACACATGTTAGTAAGCCCAGTGAGCAAAGTGAGGTCTGGTGTCAGTCATAACAGATTCATAATCCTTCATCCTGTTCTTGACAGCACAGTGGACTGAGACTCGAAATACCTATCTGCAGTCTTGTTTTATCTTATCTCAGGCAGACTTGGTCTTTCTATTCTCCTTCTCATATTTCATTTTTCCTTAGACAAATTAGGGAGAATAGTACATGCCTCTTTTGCAAAGTGTTTGAGATGTACTGTGGAAAGTACTGTATGAGATTATTATTATTTATGTCTAATAAAAATCCTCTTGCAAATTGCTAGTTTGTCTGCTTCTTTCATTGTCCACACTCATGCTCTCGCTTATTGTAACCGAAAACCAGCTTACAGCAGCAATTACCTTGCCTTTTACTGGGAGATGTGTACATGTAGACAGTTACTTAAGAACACCTTAAGTAACTTGCTAGAGTGTCAACACCCATAATGATGTCTGAGGAAAGACAAGAGAAGTGGAGGGGGAAGCTAGCTGTCGTGCCAGCAAGAACAAACTGAGTTGGAGAAGATTTATAAGGTGTATATTGCTCAGATAAACGTGATCCTGACTTGAATGAGAGCCAGCAATAGCAAGGGGAGGGGATCAAGCAGAAAGAAGTGGCTGTTTGGACTTCATCAACAGATTCAAGACCTGCCGAGAATTAGGAGGAGTAACAGAATTGTTGGGGTGCTCATTCATCACTTTAAAATTTAGGATTATGAATTCTAAATGGATGGTCAGTTTAGCTGAAAAATGCCTCCTCCTCCTTCTTGCTACATTTCTCTTTTTATGCCAGTATGTTACAGAGTGAAAGTATTGCATGATATTATTTGTGAACACCATACAATGCATAGAAGTGACTGACACGTTAATAGGAGCTTTCGTGTTTTAAAAACAAAGTCTCGTATTCTGTTACATGACCACAAGAAAAAGAAACATGGAAAGTGGTTAGTTTGCTTTCATATTTCAACACTGTCACATTATGAAGGGCTACCTTTTTCGCTCTCCTCGTTTCTGAGGTTTTACTTGTGTCTTCATGTCATTTTACAAAGAGACATGGTAAATTAGTTAATTCTTGAGAGAGGTATAATCTCTTATATCTAATCTTAGGTCAGAGCAGTTTTTAAATGCCTACATTCTGAATTAAAAAGCCCCAAACCCCTATTTCTTATTACTGGGAATATATAAAAAAGCATTATTTTTGTTAAAGAAAAAAAAATCAGGTTCTTTCATATTCTGAAATGTCTTATTTTTTGCATTCAACTTCAAAATACAAAGACAGCAGTGACTGGAGAGTGCTTTAACCTAAATCTCTTTGCCCAGTACACCTGATAAACTGAGTTTACCATGCTGTTATATTAAATTTTACAACAGATCATTTCTGGTCTTGAACTTTAAAATAAGAGGGATTCATTTTGAGGAAAGTAATGTGGGGAAAAAGTTTTCATTGAGCTAACCTGCTTTTTGTTTGATCACAGCTTCAGAGAGTTCAAGGCAGCCAGGGACATACCTGTGCTAGGATCAATGGGGAAAGTGATTAACAGTGAAAGGACATCCTGAACCTTTCATGCTCAAACCAGAACTTTCCCTCCTTTGAAATAAGAGCCTTTACATCACTCAGTAGAATTGTATTTCTCATTAGCAGCACTAGAGTACAGAAATACTCTCAATTTTCTTTGCTGAGGAATCTTTACTTTTTCCAACTACAGATCTCAAGATTAACACTGCTCCTGGCCTCTGATTTTTAGTCAGGAAATATAAACAATGACATGAAAGGTGTATGTGCAGAACTTTCCATCTGATTTACCAGTAGACTTTTAGAATCTGTCGTGCATGTCATATTGACCTTACAAACTTAATTACCTAATATCTAAGAAACTAAGCTTGCCTCTCAGCTCCTTAATGTAAATCAGTGTTAGCACTAAGAAAAATCTATAAAAAATATCCTGAAAATTTAGATGTTAACAGGTTAGAACATGGAATTTCTGAGCTGATAAAGTGAACTGAAGTATTTGGGAAATATTTGGAAATAAAAGCCACATGTCACTTGGCCTAGGGTGCAAGAATCTCACATGTCAAAAAACTATGAGCCAGATATCCCAAAATTGTATACTGTTTTGAATGTGGTCTTACATCAAAGACAAGAAGATTATGTGATTGCAAATATGTGATTGCAAATATGTGAAGAATGAACCAAGTCCCCAAATTGGTGTTCACCTCTATGTTAGACAGGTATCTGAAATGTTCAGTAGCTTGTCTCCTTTGCTATTTCTGCTGCATTTCACAAAGTTAGCTGACTTCATGATGAGATTTGAGCTGTGAGGGAAACTTCCTGGCTAGCATACAGAATGAGAACAGGGACAGTTCATCCTTAGATTTGCTTCTGAGGTAGTGAGTTACTACCCACCAAGGCAACCTTTTAGCTAACCTAGGATTCTTGGGTACTCCATCTGTCTATAAAGGGCAAAATCACTTCCTGCACTGCCTTATGATAACACTCTTTCCCCCACTAAGCCAGATAAAAAGCTTTGTACCTTGAATAAGAATTTCTCTTCTTCATTTCTGTAGCACCTATGCTGGGTATTTATTTCATCTACTGCCAGTTTCTCCGCCTCTTTTTTCCCATTTCCTTTCCTTCCATTTCTGTCTTTGTCTTCTTTTCCATTTTACAGATAGCTTCTACTAACAGTAATTGCAAGGGGTAGAAGTGCCTTCCTAAGATCTTTTCCTTATCTTCTATTCTTTTGGCCAGCTCAGGTAAAGAGGAGGCAGAACATTAGGTCCAGAGCTGTTGGATAGTGATCCCCAATGAGGGAAAAGCATACAGACCAAAAGGAGGAACTGAGAGCTGAGTTTCTAGATTCTCTAGAAGGAACTGAGAATCTAGAAATCAAAATGTAAATATTGGAAGACTGAGAGACAAGATCACTGCCAGACTGAGTGAATTGTGACCAAGTAAACTGTATCTGCAATTGGAACACAAATCTAGCAATTAATTTTATGCTTCCATGGAGCCAGTTGATATCCAGTGCTCTCAATCCTTGGATATGAACAAATATACTAAATGAAACAGGAAAGAGAATGGTCTTCAAGTATCCTGATGAATTTCTGCTAGGATTGCTTTATATAGCAATTAGTTATGTTAGGACAGACATTATCAGAGCACACAGAGTATAATCTAAACCAATCTGAGAGGTAACCAACATTTTATAGCTACTCTATAATGTATTGCAGAGTGTTAAGGAAAGCCCAGATAATAGTGATGGTTTGCTCTGTTTGACATAAAATAGTATTTGTCAGCTTAAAAGATCTCCTTCCTTGGTTAGATAGGACTTTGTTTATTTCAGGATGGAAAGGAATTTAAACCTCCATCATACAAATTCATATATGCAATTCTATTTGGTTTGAAGGGTATATTGAAACTGGAGTGCATAAATATTGGCAGGATCATGTGCTTAGTTTTTTGGTGGTGAATTTCCAGGATCTTTCAAACACCATTTCTATGTTCTCAGCCGTGCTTCACTTGAAACTCTTAAACTCAATCCATTAAGCATATCTTCTCAAGAATGAAAAGCTGATGCTTTATCCTCTGGTCACTTGTACCCACTATTTCTGATCTGGGTGATAACGCCAGAAATCAAAGTACAGATTATCAGAACAGCTAGGCTTTTCATAATGGTGTCTCTGCATGAAAAGTCCATGTGTCAGCTAAGAAAATGAATTTTTAATAATACTTGGCACTGAATGAGGGGTTTGTCTCAACAGAGTGCATCAAGCACTGCTTATCTGATCTTTGTAACTCTGAAATAGGTTTCACCTCTTTGAATGATCTTTTTCTTAGCCATCTTTATATCAAGAAGCTTATTCAGGATATGATATCCTCCATATCACCACAGGGATTCATTTTTTTTAATAAGGAAATAAAACCACAGTAGGGATATTTACACTGGTGTGCTCAATAGCATTTCTCTGTTGGACAGGGAACAAAATTTTCTGTGCCTGTTTAAAATTTTGCAGAATTTTATGCTACCTTTTAAAGCCAGGCAAACATTATGAAGTTTATGCATGAGCTTAATATATCTTTTAAAGATGCTATCTATGAGCTTGATGCCCTTTTAATTCTGTACTTAATTACTAAGAATAATTTTGAGTACATGCTACTATGCAAACTCTATGTGATGTCACAGAACGTGGCTCTGCAATTTGCAGTGTTAGCAAATAAAGGCTCTTAGATTTCTTTGTAGCAGTTTGACATAGACTGTGTGTGCATATACTGTAAAGAAACAAACATGCTGTCTAAGACTAATTTAGAGACAAATGCCTCTTCTTTGCTTTAGATTTGAAATAGTAATCTGAAAAAATAAATGTATACATAAAAAGGCAAACTAATTATTCTTGGTTCATACAGCAGCAGCTTTAAAAGGCAAGCATTCCTTCACAGACTAAAGATGAATCAAAGTTCTCTGATTCCTGTAAAAATGTGTGTATCTACAGTCATAGCTTGTTCTGGATCAATTCCAGTGCATTGTGATGATAGGAACTAGAAAGGAAAACTCAAAAAGGTATTTTTAATCACTTTTACCTCTATTAACAATGTGATGCTATTTCCATTGTTCCTGTTATAAAAATAAGTAGCTGACATGTCCCCCAGAATTGATTATTGTGTTTTAGTCAACAGAACAGTCATCAAGATATTTCAGCCTATCAGGAAAGGGAGTGGAAAGGAGCTGACAGAGAAACCTCAAAGGAAGGACAAGACACTGTGTCTTTTGTCCTTTGTTCCAAGATGGAAATAAACTGTCTCCACTTTTGATAAGCTTTTCTTTTGATCTTTGTTTGCAATAATTAGGGTTAGACACTAAGTAATTTTATGAACCCTTTCAGGTTTAGCCCCCTCTTAGCTAATATGAATATGAGTTATTTGACCTCAGCAAACAACCAGAATTATTAAGTTTTTATTATTTGCTTTAATTTATGGAGATTTTGCCTAATGTGCAAGGGAACTAGATACCGATAGATTTGGGAAAGATGAAAAGTAATTTTTTCTGCAGATTTAGTTTTACTTCATATTTTATAAATGTGAGAACATTAAATGAATAAAAAGATATAAAGATCTATTTTCTGTGTCTATTGTATAAGTACATATATAGTTTTATATATATAGTTTTTTTAATAGATATATTGTTTTTTTCCCCTAACAATTTAGGAATGCTCATCACATTGTGCTCCCCTCTAGTTTAGATGTTTTTGAAAATCTGCACTCTGTATAAGGCTACAGATTGGTGCTGTCATTTATGAGTATCGGTAAATATCATGTCAGGCTGCAGAGAGAGGCAAGTTTTTACTCTAATTCATGCTGAAAGACAGATTGGATCCAGGCACCAAAGGAAATGCTGGGAAATAATGATTTGGAATTCAGGTAGATTAAGTTAGAAGCATAACTGAAGTGCTAGCTACTTCTGCTGCAAACATAACAAGAAAATCAGGTGTTAATTTAAGAACAAATGTGGTTTTCTTTGTTTGCAAAGCTAGACTTTGTCCTAGACAAAAAACCCCCACCAAGCCAAACCCAAACCAACACAAACAAACGAGCAAACAAAACCAATGAACTCCAAAACACCCGAACCAAAAGCCATCTCCACAAAAAAGTTAAGCAAATTAACCTGAGTAGTTAAATACATTGTAAATCTAGGCAGTTTTCACATATATACCAGAATTCAGGATACTACAGAGTAAAACAAACATAATAGTCAAAGCATGTAGGCAGCATAATTTCAGAAAACAGTCCAGAATTAAAGTGTGTGTATATTTTTACATCACCGATCATAAATTTTAAAGATCATTGTAACAACCTGAACCACAAGACTTGCTTAGGTTTCCTGCTTGAAGCTGTATCTCCAGCATTTTAAAATGCCTCCTTTAGCAATGCATCTTGATTTTAAGATTTCAAATGGCAAATTCAGCATTCAAAACATGACAAATTACTTCAGAATTTAAAATATGTGTCTTAGTCCAAATTTTTATTCTCTTAGAATCAGTATCTACTCTTTCACCAATGTTCTTTTGTATCGTCCTGGAGATCACGATCAGGCTGTGGGATTGCATTGAGAACTAAATGATGCAAAGCTATAACATCCCTCCTAATGTCAAGGACAAAAAATATTATGTGTGCTTTGCTGAGACACATCATTGCATTAGCATACAGTTTCATGTCTGCAGATTTAAAAAATGCAATAATTTTTCGTAGCTTCCTGAAACACGTAGTATAGTCATTTACTGGAAAATACAGAATGCTCTTTAAGGGATCTAAATTGCAGAATCTCTGTCTCTCCAGTGGAATAGTCTATTCTTATCAGCTGAATAAGTGATACAGTCTAAACAAAGGGTAATAATGTTCAACTGGAATTCCAGGAAAGGAAGCTTAATGCGAACTTCCTGATTTAATCTTACAAAAATAGAAAGGTTGATAGGATAAATGAATCACTCAAAAGAGCAGATTTTGCTTCATTTAATTAAAACAGACCATAAAAATGTCAAAGTACTATTTGTAACATTAAGTGCAAAACTCACATGTAAAACTATTTAGAGTATCATTTTCATGCATGAGATTGAGAAAAATCTCTTCAGATAAACTCAATTTTCTCAAAATTTCTTCTCATTTTCCAGGCTGGAAAACATGGTGACAGCTACATGTTTTTATACGTGTAGTGACAGCTACATTTCTTATACAATTTCCCATATCTTTTGCTTTTGGTGGGTCAGGAAAAGTCTTCTCAGAAGTAAATTTGGAACTTCTGCTTCTGGGAGATAATCAGCAAGTCAGAGATGCATGGATATTGAAGAAAAACAAAAGAACTATTTTGAGCCTTAAGAGGAGGTTAGGTCCAGTTAGTGTTCACTTTGACTTCCTGACGATGGTAGTCACGCAAGTGTGAAATACATTCACAAAGAAAGTGGAATGAACAGTTTTTTGAACAAGATACCTGGTAAGTTGCTGAGAAATGAGCAAGAGAGCTGGTCCTGCATTTCTGGCAGAATGGAAATGATGATGTAGTAGGACCTCTCAATTTCTAAATTGCGCAAATTTGTAACCTGTCAACACCTTTATATATAGCCAATATGAAAATATCTAACATGCAATCAGGCAAGTGACAAGCGGTGATTACAACTGTCTTCTTGTCCCCTACCAAACCAGCAGGAAAATGTGTAAAAAAATGTGTGTGTACTGCCATAACCCTCTCAATGAAAACAAGCAGGATATCCACAGGACTGCCAGAAGCCATCCATATCAGAGGAACATGCATCCCATTTCCTGAGTTTTGCATATGTTCCACCCACGATCAATCCTTGCCTTAGGTGGAAAGTTTTTATTTCACACTTGGGCAGGAAAATTTAATCTTCTTAGAAATAGCATTTTTTCCCCAATAATTTTCAGTTTCTAAACTCTTCCAAGATCGAGTTCTGCTTAATGGCAAGGTGATAGATGGGAATCTTTTTGTGCTCTTAGGCAGAACCTTGCCACAGCTGGCTTTTTTTTTCCTGATCAGAATTTGATCCCAGATTGGTTTCTTTTTTGTTTGTTTGTTTGTTTGTTTGTTACCAGTTTTTATTGCCGTCTAGTTTGTTACTTTCTTGTATTATGTTTTTGTGGTGGTAGGTTTTTTCCTTACTAACATATAAAGTTGCTCAGAATGGGATATCAGAGACACACTTCATGTGAGAGGGCTGCTGTGTGCATTTATGGCTGAGTGCTGCCAGAATAAAGCAAGAAGAGCCAGACCTGGTGAAACATCACATCTGTGAATGTAAAAGATCTTCAGAAACATGCTAAGGGTAGATATGGATGACTGATAGCATCTGCAGTTAGAAGAGATGCAGCTCCAAGTTAATACTGAATTCTATTTTATTAGATGACTCTGACATCTATTTTACTCATTCTTGATCCCGCAGACAATTCAAGGACAGGATTAACCAAGTCTGATATAACTTTTTTTAATGCCAAGATGTGAAGAATGTGAGGAATAGCTTCTACAGAAAATCACATGGGAAGAGGAATAAGGAAGAGGTAAAAGTGTGACACAAAAATCCTAAACCACATGGACTCCCTTGCCTAGTGACTGACTGTGGTGAAAATTAGGGATTATCTTCCACTAGAGATTTAAAATGGGAAAATCCTGAACAATGCTGGAAATCAGGTCAGTGTTATACATAGGTAGAAAACAAATATTAAAAAAAAGCAAATTCATACTGACCAAAAAACAATGCAATCTCGTCATTCCCTGTTGTGCCTGAGATATCTGGGTGTTTCAGACAGCTGTGACCGATGAGGCGCCGATCTGTGATGAGCTAAGGATGGGATGTGAGCCTTGGAGTCAAAATGGAATTGCCTACTTTTGGCCAAAATGTACTTTATAGGCGGGTGTCCTATGACTGCCAACTATCTGTTTTCTTTTGGCACTAGAAATAACAATCTTGGATAACCTCCCTTTGGAAGTTTAGTTCCAGATACAGATATTGCAGAAGATTCTTCCATTTCATAGAAAAAAATGATGAAAATTAGAAGAAACATGCTCATCTTTTGCCATACTTGCATGATATATTTTTCCCCACATATTTAGTGGTTTGGGTAATTATTTTCTTAATTAGGAGACTTGTCAAAACACATTATGGTGACTGATTTCATGTCACCACTGTTTTTCCTAGCAGTTTCTGATTACTGATTATATGTTACAGAAAAACATTCATTTATAATTACTGACAGTAATTTCTTAGAGATCATTAACAGCCAATCTGCTATTGCCTACCTAAGTATTTTACAGCTTCCCTAGGGAAAACCAAAATAGTTTTTTTTGTTTACAGTTAAAATTTGAGTTTGGAAAATGGAGTTGTTCTGTGTTTGATTGTACATTAGGCACTTAAAGTCAAGAGATGATGAGAATGTCCATGTCTATCTGTGCTACTCCTGGATGATGGTGCCTACAATACTAAATGAAAAAACACACATTTGCACTACTGTGACACTTTCAACTGAGGTTTGCAACGCGTGCTGCAAACAATGTTTTAGACTCAAAGTAATTTTAATGCATAAGCTCTCACTTTACAGTTAGAGAGACTGAAGCACACAAAAAGCTATGGGCATTTTCCACAGCTACATTCTGAACTGTCTTAGAAAATTGTGAACAAAGTCTGCCAGTCTTTTCCCCTTTCCTGGACTTTACCCTTAGGCACCACTCACAGCATCCCATACACTCCAGGACGTAACTGGCTTGTGCCTTACTTTTGCACCATTGTTGTAGCAAGAAGGAAAAGCTCTACTGGTTCCAGTACAAGACCCAAAATTGCTTGAAGTTTCTGCCCTCAGTCTGCTTCTGACAACTTCCAGGGCTATCAGAGGTCAGGCAAGGAAGCATCTTCTTTACCTCAGAGAGGAGAGCTCATAGGTGACTGCACATTGCTTCTAATGCAAGTCACTGTCTTGAGGGTGCCATTAAATATAATGGTTGCCATGACATAGGATGTCATGAAAAATTCAAGTTTTGTGTTGTTTTAGAGAAGGAGAAAATACAGATTGAATTTGATTCATGGACTAGTATTTGGCACAAGGTATGTATTCAAGTATGCATCTCACCTGGTTTTCTTTTACCTTATCAATAACATTTACAGTTTTCTTGTCTAGGGATAACCTTAGTGTTTATGCTGTGTTATTTGGAATACGTGATGCAAGACAGAATCTTGCCAGTGTAGCTATTCTGTACCAGTTTACCAAAGTAACTTTAAGTATCCAAGGATATCTATTTCTTGGTCATTTTAATACCATAGCTATCTGCAGCTTCCATTCTCTGCTAACAGATGTTTGGTTACTAGTGTTCAATATTATGCAATAAGACAGTGAGTCCCCAGAACTCCCTGTCAGGAACACAAAGTACTCTAAGATAGATCACTTTCATATTTTCTGGCATTCAGCGATGGGTAAATCTCCAAATGGTTTGTACGTCCATTTACTTTAAACTTAATATCCAGAACTCAGATTCCTAGAGCTAAGTTTTCTCAAACTCAAAACCAGACCAGTTATATGATGAGATGCATTTTTTTAAATACCTATATGCAGACTATGATGCCAAGGACTGGTTTTGAAATAAAATAAGGATTGTCTGAAGCGTTTAAGTTTACCTTGATTATAATATTTCTCAGCAAGACAACTGAACAGAAAGAACTTCATTTGAGGCATGGCTGAAGAAGTCTTTTAAAGTGTTGGAAACCTTCCTGTTAAGCACTAGTCATCCATGTCAACTGAGAAGAGCACAGGCTGCAAAAGTAGATTTTTTAGTAACAACTTCAGTGATATCAAGTATTAGGAAAATGTGAATTGTTCCATTTTGCAAGAGTAGGGCAGCAAAACAATTTCATATGTTTTGACTGATTTTATCTCCTCTGCACACACAGTATAGTATATTTTCTTGAATGATTAAGCATAGACAAATCAGTTCTTCATCATGGGTCTACAAATGTGTAATTGACATTTTGACAATTCCACAAAAAATTAAAAGCCTTACTGAGGCAATTACATTTGAAATGCTGTGTAGCAGATTTTTTTTTCGTCTAATGGAAGATAATTAAACATAATTGAATTACAATTTCTTCATGATTTTGCAATGTTAACATTTAAAGTCTGTGTCATTCACTTTTTGCAGCTGTTATTTTGTTCAAGGAGTCAGTGTATTACTTGACTTTTCTGTAAGATTTCCAAGTAGAACCACTTCCCAAATATTACAATATTTGGGTGGACTGTTCTTATGTGCATAAGTGAGTGAAGACATTGAAAAAAAATGTCATGAAAGTGCAAATATTTAGTTTTTCTCAGAGCTGAACTTGTGCAAAAAAGCATCAAGCACTCTGTGGTAACAGATGAAATTAGCTGTTTGATGCAGTTCCAAAAGAGAGCAATCTGAGCTAATATGGCAGAAACTCTGTAGGGTGCAAGATGGGGTAACAAAATAATGGAAGCAACAGAGAGAATTTTAGATGACAGCTTAAAGGACATGAGGAAGCACACTGAAAGCATTTCCTGTAGCACAAGCAGAGGAAAAGGCTTTCACAATTTTTTTCACAATTCATTGCCTGTGAAGACTCTGTATGAGGGTCATCCATGGCAGCAGGCACACACACATATTTCGTGTGCAACATTTTCTGGGCAGGGACACAGGCACTTAGCAGATGTAGGAAGCACACAAAAGAAAAGACCAAGTGGGGAGGTTACAAAGGTTGTATGTTTTCTCCTGTCATTGCTGTGTGTACTGTAAACACTTGTGAAACAAACCCTAGCATAATTTCAGGCAAACCAGAGTTTCTTGCTAACCCTTTGACCCTTTACCTTTGACTTATGCAGGGAACCACAAGCTCTGCCTCCTTTGCCCTCAAGATCTACCATGGACTTAAGAACCTGGCTTTTGATTTGACCCAAACTCAAGTGGCCCTCCTCCAGTCACTGCTTCTCAGCCATGTTTGTGGTCATGCTTGCATAGAGTCTTCTCACAGCCTAATTGCTGGAAAAATCTTCCCTGTTTCTGGACCTCTCTGTTGTCAGAAGGGACGTGGCTTATTCATACTCTGCTTTGTTTTCCAAGCAAACTTTGTTGACAGCCTGCAATTCCCCCAGAGCCCTTGCGGGAGCCTGAAATTTTGCCCAGGGTCCCCTCACCCACAGAACTGGCTGAGAGCTCTGGGCGCTCCTTCAGCCAGAAGGCTTGCGTAGAAAGGAGGGAGGGATGTTGCACAGCAGACTGATTTACTGATCTTGGACCTCGGATTTGTACCTCCAGCCTTCCCTCTCCACCCTCCCAAAACTTGGATTGCAAAAGGAATGCCTTTCTCCCTTACTCTGTATGTGCTCAGGGTTATAGTGAAACCACGCAATTTCCATGACGTCATCTCATGGCACCTAGCTAAATGTTTTTTAAAATATTGCCTTCTGCATGAGGAGAGAAGAAGATTAAGAGTCTCTCTTGTGTCTGGTGCACAGCTGATACATGCAAATTGATGCAAATACGTCTGTTCTCCAACTGGATGTAACAGCATAGGATATATATATAAAAGAGTGGGGAAAAGCAGAGTAAATAAAACACATGCAGGTATTATTCTGCTGTTCAGGGCAACATGCTGGGTTCAATCCCTGAATCATCTATTCCACACCCAAAACAATTTAGATTAAAAGTGAGATTTTTTTAGGTAAAGGACACATCCATCAAACCCTTGCCACAGGCCAAGAGATGGCCACAGGTTAGAAACTGAATGGTAATAGATCAGGGAAGGAGAAGAAATCTCTTTTCTTTGTTCCTGAGTCACAGGGATGTGAGCTTCTGAGGGCTACAGCAAAGTGCACATGGGCTTATTAATAACTGTAACAATCCTAATAAAGTCCAGAAGTAAGGAATTATTTAAATAATTAAATATTATTTAAATAATAAATTATTTAAATAATAATCCTTATTATGTCTCACTGGCTTGGGAGAGGATATAAGTTATGTTGTTTGTCACATCTCAAAAACAATGAACTGAATACACTTGCTAATAGAAAAGCTTGATCTTAACATTATTCTGTAGCTTGTGCTCAGTTTTTGTGTTTTTGTAAGGGCAAAGAGAAATGTTTAGCAAGAACAGATGAATTTATGAAAAAAATATTTCTCTGCAATAATTATCCTGGAAAATCAACAAGAAAACTGTTTAAATGTAAATCTGAGATGGGAAATGCTTCCATAAAAAACATGTATCCTTTTTCCTCAGCTCTCTTCTCTTATCTTTTGAAAGAGACAGCTGGAAAAAGTGAACAGAAAATTACTTATTGAAGAGTTGTGCCAGCCCATTCCTTGATGATATATCAGTTAAGTGCTTTAGAGGAAGCAGGCTCTGATTCTCCTACATTTCCAGAAAACCCAGGAACTCACTCCTTTTAAATGTTGGCAAAAATAAGTAGGCCAGGAGCATTTTCTCTGACAAGCTTTAGTCATGAACGCATATAATTTAGAGAGGCTGAAAACAGTATATTTCCAAGCACATATGCAAGATGTCAATATACCCTCTGGAAAATCTGCTGCAGCTGGCTGATAGTCTTACAATATTATTAAATATGGGGTTATTATTTCACCATGTTTAGGTCACTTTTGGATACAACATAAGGAGAGGGAAGTACTGGCCCTGTTGTACTAGACAATGAGCTTTCCATATGTTGGAAATAGCGTCAAAAAAAGAAACTGCCCAGCAAAAAAAACTTGGTATCAATGAGAGGGAATACTCAGTACATCACCAATGATCCCATCCACCAAATATTCTCAGACTCTGCCTATAACCATGCTGTCTGATCTCAAAAAAGGAGTGGGATGTTATTTGTCTTAAAAAAAAAGAGTAAAAATAGTTAAGCCATCTGTCAACTAAAACCAAGACAAGTGTTCTGTTCTCACTGTTGAAATGGGATATTATTATTCTCATGGGGACTAATAAGCCTAGCTGGAGGAGTCTGGCCCTTCAGGAGGTCAATAGAGGAATGCTTATGATTAATGTTTTGGTCCATGGTCTATCTCTATGCTAAGTTATTAAAGCTACATTGTCTTTTACCATCCCCTATTAACACAACATTAAATTCCTGGTAGCATTGATGTTGCAGACTGCCCTTGGCTCCATGAAGTAAAATAATACTTTGTGGAAAAGATTTTACTATACAAATAAGCAGATTTAACATCCCAGTTTTTCCCAGCTCTCAGATGTCAGCATTGCCTGTAATTAGCTGTGAGGTGGAATGTGGGTTGCCATGCAGTAACCACACCAAGCATCTTCTCTCACATCTTGATTTCCCATTTCATATATCCCTGTTGGGTTTGGAAAATGAGTTGTGGAAGCAAAAGAGAGCAAAGGAGAGGAGACTCAGAACAAGCATATAAGGTGAGCCTATTTTAGAATCCGCCTAGTAAACAATTTTTTGTTTGTTTTCCAATTTACCAGTCTTCACAAAAAATACAAAATGTTATAGGAAAGCATTGCTTGAAGAAGTAGATGTCTTGAATAAAATAATGTCTTATATTCAGCAGTTAAAAATATATTTCAAAGGGCAGTTTCCACTATGAAAGTGAAAACTCTCAAAATGAATGACTGGCAATAACAGTGACGTATTTCCAGGTGCATTTATTTTTTATAATAGATTAAGGGTGAAAGGTGAATGCTTGCATGAAAAGGTGAAACTTGAATGAAAGTTCTGCATGAAGTCTTGTTTTTTCACCTGACAGATATGTGAAGGTTGTGTAAATCTCTCCAGAAAACCTAGTCCTAATCAGTTGCTCTCATGAGGCTGCTAGAACATCTTCTATTTAAAATAAATTTAGTTTTCTGGCTGTCATCATTCTCTTGATTTTCACAGAAGTGCTCCATATTTGCAGTGAAACTACAGAGCAGACCCAGCCTCCCTTGAGTGTTGTGATACCGGCAACAAAAATGTCAGCTAAGGCTGTCAGTGAAGGTGAGAGCTGTTGATTAATTTCCCAGTTTTATTCTGCCACTTATCAGCAGACAAGGCAAATGCATGCTTTTGTTGCCCAAACACAAATGTAAACAACATTGTAGTATAGGGTTTCGTTACTTCATTTCCTGTTTTTTTCCAAATGGGTAGAAAGATATATCATGAACTTTAACTAGTCCAGAGAATGGCTCTCTGGTTTCCACCACACTTCTCTCTGCAACTGGATGTACTTGTTGAACTCTTGAGGCTTTAATTGCAGTGACACTGGATATCCCAAACATTAGCACTTCTGATGGATACAATTGCTACTTTTAGAGATAATTAAGGCAGTGGCACTAATAGCAGTTGTATTTAATCATGTGGGAGCTAGCTGTAGGAAAAGCTTTCTGTAAAGGCATCTTTTTCTTGATTATTCTTTGCTTTGAGGTATTTCTATAAGGCCTATGGGTTCTTCCAAATTTTTCAGAGAAAGAGGGAAGGGGGCAGGAGGCAGATATTGTCTCTTTTTTTCAGCGTATGTATATGCTCCTCAGATAGTTAAAAAGGCATCTTTTTATTAAACAAAAATAACTTGTAAAGTAAAATCCTTACTATCTCTATGTGCTGTAACCCACATCATTTGGGTAAGAAAGGGCACTACCAGCAAGATGACAAATATGGTGATTATGACAATACACTGGGTAACAGAGGCCACGTTAAATACCAGAGCGAGCATGGACAACCTCCAATAGAAATGACAACAATGTTCAAAATGTATTGGAAAAGGCATGTGTTTTCCAAAATCAGTTAAGAGTCACAGGCCAAGCATTCAGCAACTTTCTCAGGAAAAATGGCCATCTGAGGGGCTGCTGCTTTTGCAATCACAATAAACCTCCCAAAAGACAAGCGCTGTTAGCAGTGGAGTGACTAAACTCGGGATGTAAATCATTCTCCAGCTTTCATACAGAGCATTGCTAATCTCTCTGGAATATCATGTTAAAGCCATATTTTGCATTTCCATGAAGATTGCGATGTGTGACAGCAATGGTTTGTCCCAAAGCAGCGATGGAGCTGGGTTAGCCCTGTGTTAAGGGATTGGAGTGAGGCCAGCATTTCTCCTCAGCTTCTTGGAGAATGAGTCAACACACCTGCTCTGAAAATCTGGATGCAGTCAGCAGCCAACGATGTAATCTTTGGCACAGTCACCAGAACTCCATCTGAATTATGTTCTTTAATTCAGGTTTTAACGCTTTTAGTACAAGACACTATTGGAATTTTTCAGGACCTCAAGTTTTTTTCCCAAAAGATGTTCAATAAGAAAGTAAAACTGCTGCTTGCTTTAGCTAAAATTTTAATCTTTCTTGTGAAAACTGTGATAAATGTTACTTTTGAAATACAAATAAACTCTTCGTTTTTTGGCAAGAAACAATCTTTTAATCTTTTTTTAGTTAGCCGTATTTTCTCAGCGATAGTAGGACTGCATTCTGCAAAACAAGCATTCCTATGAGTAATTCCATAAAGTTAAGGAATTAACTCATGTGAATAATGGCTTGCAGGGCTAGACCCACGTTTTTGGATAATTCTTGAATATACATATAGCAGAAAGAGAATTTTAACTGAGAAATTTTTTTAACTCCACAACAATGAAGAATCAAAATGTCCATTAAATCATTTTGGTTATCTGACCTTAAAATATTGTCTGCCAATCTCTACAGACGGAAACTTTTGCAGATTGTGGTACGATAACAGAAGCCAAGTTAGCATACAGGTAATATAAATCCCACTGAAAACACTGTTGTTAGGGTGTGTAGGAGTGGGTAGCACCATGTATATGGTGTGAATAAGTACATCCCATTCCACAGCTCAGATCTAGCTATTATTAGCAGATAGTTTCATCTTCAGGGTGATTTGAAAATGCTGAGCTACCTGTTCCTCCACAGCCAGCCATGAATAGAAGCAGCCACTAAAATTTTCTTTGTTTATTGGCACATGGTTGCCAAGTTTTACAACCTTCTCCTGGTGCAGGAGGAGATGTTGCCAAATGAGCTCTTCCCAACGTATGGAGCAAAACACTGAAGTAACCTCCGTATCTTCCCACTGTTGCATCCTCCCATTTAATTGGTCACAATGGGGACGAGACCAATATGCTGATGGAGCTCTCCATGTTTCAGAGCCAGTGGAGGATCTGGAGCTCTTCATGAAAGTTACTGATTATCTAATGTTGCAAAACAGAATTAATTAAAAAGTAGAGCAATTAATATCACAAGTGCAGAGAGGAATCCCCTACTTTTTCAAAATAATTCAATGCTACTACTTTGAAAATAAAAATGAAGCTTTAGTTTATATTTTTTAGAAAAACAAATGACAGCTCCTACAGGGTTTCCTTGGATGCAATATTGGCCATGTTACTTCCTAAGAGATATTTCAACTGAAGTGGTAGAGATACTTAATTCTCTAAGATGACAACCCATCTGACATGTTACTGTACAAAATGCAGAAATTTGCACTGTGAAAGACCTGAAATATATTATCAGTTAGAATTATGGAGTGGTATGGGTTGGAAGGGACCTTAGAGATCTCTAGTTCCAACTCCCTTGCCATGGACAGGGACACCTTCCACTAGAACAGGCTGCTCACTGCATAATGGGAAGGGAAAATTAAGAAGGAAGAAAAATTTAGAAAGGAGACTGAAACAAGGTCTTGTCAGACTGAAAAAAGAAGGAGGGAGGGAAAGAGAGAGAGAGAGAAAAAAAAGAAAGTAGCAGTACAGAGTAGCAGGAGGCTCTGTTCTCTTTGAAACAGGAATAATTTCTTGATGTTCGTAAATAACCTACCAAGATGGGCTATCATTTTCACTGGGGGATGCAACAAGGAGAAGGAGGATTATATCGAGAGGAGATGTTTCTGAGAGTATGACTCAAATATTGTACTCTTCGATACAGAAAATAATGGTGTGGTAGGTTGAGCCTGAGCTGATGGACAGCTCGTTTGACCAGTAGCGCTTTTCAAAATTTCCATATTTAAAGGCTGGGGAAGATAGGAAGTGCCCTCTCTCTTTGGGAGTTTGGCTGTTCCCGCAGGAGGGGGGGGAAAATGGCTGCTGAGGTTTTCGCTCCTCGGAGCGGCCTCAAGCCCCCCCCTCCTCCTCCCTCGGTGCTGGGGCAAGGCCCTGGTGTGCCGGTGGGGGAATCCCTCGAAACTCGGTGGCTGAGGAGCAACTGCGGTTGCTGCAGGTAGCTGCAACATCCCGCAGAGACTTTTGAGGGCTGCCCCCC
>VZTH01004823.1:259671-287949 GCA_013397815.1 Aleadryas rufinucha | reverse complement strand
GAACTGAAACCACTACAAAATTGGTGTTTCTGCCTGGTTTCAAATCGAAACCCCTACAAATCTGGTGCATTGGCCGGGAAAGCGAACTAAACCCACTACAAATGGATATACAAAATTCATGTAAGCTCTGAGATTAATATCCAGTTGGAGGAATGGGTACCAATGGATGGATGGCTGGATGAAGGACCAACGTTCTCCCATAAGCCACATTTCTTCAGAAAATTGTGTTGAAAAAGTATACCCTTAATACTTGCATTGGCAACCAAAGCCTTCTGCCCAAATAATGTTGATTAAATCCTACTGCTACTGTTACTGCTATGACATATTGGACAATTCATATTCATTTCTGTATCTGGCCAGACTAACTAGTTTCATTTAAGTATATTTTGTAAAAGTAGCACATAGAAAAGGCTTGAAAACATTTAATGACTGCTATTATTGGTGGAAAGGGATGTTATTTGTTATTTAAATCCATGTAATTGAGACAAAACCTTTAAAAATTTCTTCTCAGATTTTTAAGCCACATAATAAACTAGTAGATAAATTGAACATAAACCCCCACCACCTGTCTTTATTTAATATATATTAGCGGCTGTCTTGGGCTTTTGTCATGACTGTGGAAATGAGTTAATATGTTTAAGACAAGTATTTCTGCGGCTGACTTGCAGTTCAAGTTACCTTCCATAGCTCAACAGCCACATCAACAAAACAAATGCTAGGAAAACAGCATTAGAAAATGCATTCCTCTCAAGCTGCTGGAGCAGGGAGTCCTCAGGTCAAGGGTTCTAGGAGAAATGTGGGCCAACGTAACAGTGCTTCCAAGTGAATCGTTCCACAAGCCACTTGTGTGTTCATCACTGAACAGAAAATGAAGTTTTTCTGTGAGAAAGAAAGCCTCAAATATAGTACTTTCCTTGGTTCACAAAGAATTGTATCATTATGGTTCAATAGGAGTTAAAACAGAAAGAAAAAAATGTTAAATAGAATAAACTGAGGTTGATTAGAAATTTCAGTCTTTCCTCCACACCTTCGAAGTTCTACCATCTACTCAGGTATCAAATCCTCCATTTCCTTAATTGTTTCTCAATCAGTCATTTTAGTATTTGCTGTTTTGGCTGGGACACAACATGACTTTTGCATCTAGGAATAGCATGGAGATGTCAGGCATTGTGCACTGTCATCAGCTGCTCATGCTGGCTGAGAGATTGATATAATGAGTGAGGGTTATGGGAGATTATAGATGATTAGAAACAGGAAAATGCACTCTTGAACTGGGGCAAACTGGAATGCAGAAAAGTTGACTCTGCTGCCAAGAGGCTTATGGAAATGTCAATGGGGCTATGAAAAAGAACTGAAATAACCAAAAATATTCGATGTGTCATTAATTTGTGATGTGGTTATTGCCTATGAAGATGCACTAAGAATGGTTCCAAATTTCTGTTTTATTTTGCTGTGAATTTTTGAAGAAAAAAATTATTTTCCTCCTTTTCTCAGCCTGTGTTTTCTTTTTTAGTTCTGGCACTTTTAGATTTTACTAGTGATTGAACACACTAAATAGGAACTGACCTTTTGCTAGAAAAATGCTCTCAACAAAGAATCAGTAAGCTGTAGATATTTCTTCTATAAAGAAGCAGTCTTACAGTCCTTACTGAATTGTGCCCCAGCGCTGGAACTCTTAGTCCTTCACCCAGTTGCACAATGCCTGCATACTCACTCCAGTTTACTCTTTACCAAGGCAACTGCCCTTTTCGGTCGTGAGGGGTTCATTCTTCCTGTCCTTACTTGACTTGGCAGCAAATCTAGAATGAGTATCAGGAACAGCAGCACTGGGATCAAGGAGAGTTTTGTATGGTCAAGACCGCTGGGTTGGGTGCTGGCTCCTTCTCCCAGTATATGAACTCAAATATCCAACATCAATATCTCGTGGGGTTAGTCAATATATCAGCAAGAGAAGCAGACGGGCAGTGTATTTAGCATTCAGACTTTAAGTGGTATATGATTCTAGGACGTCCAAATTCTGCAGTTTTGACTCATTTTGTAGACTTCTCTTTTTTTAAGGCATAATTGCAATGAAGAATTTCCTACAGAAATTAACATGATGCAGGGCTCATTGCTGAATGACTGGTCTATTAATTAGACATCTTTAGATAAAAGGCTATGCTCAACAGATTAAACTGAGCCCTTGAGATATTCGAAGTTTGTTTTGTCAATATTGGATAAACACAACAGAACATGCCAACCCGAAGAGGTTCATGACTAAACTGTGTGCAAGGTTAAAAAGAAAGAGAGAGGAAAAGCCTTGTTAATCTTCTCCATTCCTAATTTTAAAAAAAGTAAATATTTTTGTAAAAACATTTCAAAGGCTTCCACTTTCAGCTATGTGGCAGGTCGAGATTAGGGAAAACCTAAGCACCTCCTAAGGTTAAACACACTATTTGTCTCTGTCTTTCAAACTACATCTGAGTATATTTTGCAGATAAGCTTAGATAGGTTAAAGCTCAAACTCTTTTCCTTTGACTTTTTACCTAGAAATATATAGCCAGAGATGGAGTAAGTTCAGAGCAATATTTTCCTCTCATTACAAATACTCTACTCAGTTCTTAGAACTAATAAAAAAATGTATTACATGGAAGGTATTATGATTTGAAGCTCCTATTACATTACAGATAGAATACTTTTTGAGTAAAATAAAATTTCAGGCAAACGGCATTTTAGACAACTGGAAAACTTTTAAAGGGCTATTAGATATCCTTTGTTTACCACATTCATTCAGATTATTAACTTATTTACTAGTCTCATGGAAGGCTGGAATAGTTTTTGGTAGATAATTTGCTTGCCGTACTTTTATTCTAAGGTAGGGAAACTACTATGATGATTATATAAATTAATTAATTTGCACTGTATTGTGGAAATGAAGCTTTGATTTTGAACATGAAATTGGACTGGGGGCAAATGCATTTCTAAAAAGACCAAAGAAACTGTTTTCACTTCACTGAGCCTTGTGCTTGGATGGTCCCCCTGATGTGGATGTGGTGGCAATGGAATTAAATTTCATTTTCATTAATTGCATTACAGTTATCTATTGTGCAGGAAAAGTCCCTAATTCCACATAGCAAAAGTAGTATTTACAACTGTTACAGAGAAATCTCTCCAGCTGACACAAGACAAATGCCCTGCAACTCCTTTCTCAGGCTCAGGCTCGATAATATATTAATATATTCAGAATAATTTTATATTTTATTTATATTTTAAAATTTTAGCTTGGGAATAGATTGTGTAAACATTTCTATCTGTCTTGAATAGTAGTCACAGATCTTAGCTGCTGTGAAGTGGCAAAGTGCCAGCATCATAAAAGAAAACATTTATTTATAATGACTTTCTGAGCCAGGAAATCTCTTTGATTTCCTTCAGTGGCAAGAGAACCTTAAGTACAGGTGAGGGTAGACAGACAGGCAGATATACAGCAGTACTGAGAGATTTGCTGAGGGTAAAAGGAGTCCAGCAAGGGGTTCTTCCGTGTAGAGTCATGGGGCTGATGCCCAGCTGCCTCCTCTTGCTATGGGCCCCCGAGAGCCACCCAGCCAGGGACACTGCCTGTGTGGTTACCCCTAAAACCACATCATAGTGGGGTTTACACCACAAAAAGGAAACAACAAAAGCTACAGAGACCATATTTCCCTGTGGTGGGAAGGGTAGAATTATCTCATCCAGCCTCCCAGCTAGAGGAAGCCCAGCAGCAGCAGCAGCAGCAGCAGCAGCACACCCTTCCTTTTGCAAGGCACATCCTGTTCATGGACCTCAGGAGATGATCAGGCCATATAACCTTGGAATGCGGGTAGCAGATGTTGGGGAGCCCAGTGCCCTACAGATGGCTCACACATGGTTTTCTCTTCCACGCCCCAGCGCTGTATTGTGGCTGTCTCACTGATGCATTGTCTCAGCAAATTAAATGGGTGGGGGTTTAAAAGAAGAAGAAAAGAAGGAAATCTGGCACTCTACAGGTGCAAACCCTCCAGCAAGGGCAAGATTTTAGGGGATTACTACAGAAATTGTGCCAGTTAGTTCAGACAGAATATACACTGCCACTGAGACCATTTCCTGCAAGGCTTGTTGACTGGCCCTGCAACCAATCCATGGTTTGAGAAAGCAATTCCTTCAGGAATTTATCCTGTGAAATGTTTCCACTGACAGTATCTCAGCATGGAGTTTTCTTGTGAAGAAAAGATTTGATTTTATTAGCTTCTGACTAAGACAGTCATGTCTTACTCCCAACTTCTGTGTAAATCTTCATTTTTATTCCTTTTTGCTTTGCACTCATAGATGGAAACATCAGATAGGTTTGGAAGAGCAGTTGATCCCCACTATAGGAGGAAGCAGTGTCCATGGCCCGGTTTTGGGAAAGCTGACCTTAAGAATAGCTCTTGTCTGAAGCATTTGGTAAAGTGTTATGTTCAGTTACCTACAGATACCATATGTAGTTTGTAATTCATAGGATGTAGTGAGTTTTATCCTGCCACAGTGTGGTCAGGAAAGATGCCTGTTCCTTTCATCCAAAAGTTTAAATTAAAAGCTATTTGTCACCAACATGACAGCTGTGTTTCTTTCTGAATGGAAAATAAAAGTTGAGTCTGCATTTTTTTTCAGGTTTCATATAAATATATATGAACCCCTGGCAGGGAAAATAATCCCTCTGTGTGTGTCAGCATTCCACAGCAGGGTTTTAACAAAGATCACATGTTACATGGTCAAAAACCAAAGCACAGAAGCACTGCAATTGAAAACAAAACCCCTTCATATCTGAATAACCCAGCCTCAAAGCTATTAATCTGAACAGCTGCCCTGTGCAGGATAGGCAATAAAGGACTAATTGACTCAAACGAAGCACAAAAAAACCCCCCAACCAAACCCCAACCAAAAAACAAAACAAACCAAACTTCTACAAAAATATGCTTAACAAAACCAAATGTCATCATTTTTTTGCACACAATATTCTTTCATTACATTAACCATATTCTTCCATAACTTTTCCTATCTTGCTTTCTTAACATCTGATTGTAGAAAGATTTTTATACAGATCATTCTTAATGCTCGACATCAGAGTTAATTGTTAAAGAAAATAGGAAATAAAAAGCAAAATTAGCTATTATAACTGAGCTATGGAGAACTCTAGTCTAGTCATTATTTGATTCAGATTCATACTTTCCAGAGCATGTATTTATGTGGTATGCTCTCGTATCACATGAGTAAGAAATTATATTGTTGATTCATAATCCTAAGAAAATTTCATTTTTCAAAGATATGACTGTGTTATTGCAATGCACAGAGAGAAGAGTAATTAAAACCATGTTTCTTTGATTTTTTTTATCAGTTGTGAAATTTATTGAGAGCTTTGGTATTTGAATTTCTGTATTTGTTGACAGGAGAGGAAAAGCAGAGGCAGTGGCTATACACGTTGGTTCAAAATGCCCTGCAAGTTTGTTCAAAATGCCCTCCAAATAGTCTTCTACTCTGTTTTGATGTGCTTTGGCAGTAATTCAATTTACTGATCCATACCCTTCAGCCAGTCAGTGCCTGTTCTAGCAGTAGGTGGATGCTGTAATGCCCATATTTAAGTGTTAGGATGGGAAATGACAGCACAGATATTAAGAAAGAGAAAATTCTCTGTTATGATCTAAATATAATTAATTCCATATTCCAGTTTTTGATTATCACACATTTGCTTGTAAAACACAAAAAGTCAAAAAATGATGAAAATACTTATTCTCTGCCCTCTTCAGGATAAAAGAGACAAATCTGTTCATACACTGAATGGTCTGGCAATACAAGTGACCCACATACTAGGATCTGGCACGTTTATCCCTTGCAGCAGCAAATTTCAAGTTAGTCAAAGGCTCTTGGCTTCAATTTCATGGCTTTTAGGAGACAGTTTATAGTTTGTGAGTTTGCTGGTGCAATGCTGTATGAAAGTATCAGATTATAAAGCCTAATTAAAAAGAATGCAATTATGTAAGGAGATAGTTAAATTCTGAAAGCTTTACTTATTGCTTAGCCTTGATTAAGAGCAAGTTCTGACTGAATAAAATCTGTGTAAGGACTTTTGGATTTAGGTTCTGAGTGCTTTCCCACAAATTTCTCTGAATATTTTTTATTCATGTTTGGATACTTAGTGAACATCTGCGTTTGGAGATTTGTTTTGATTTGGTCAAAAGAAGAAGATTTTTAAAGTGTGTTTAAATGTAAGTAATTTAGAGATAAATAGCTTCCTGCTCAGTTAAAATACTCTTCTATTTCTTCTGTACGTGACTTGGCCCAGGGCAGCTTATTATTCTGCCTGCATCACAGAAGTGTGTAGCACATATTTTATGGTTGCTTAGAACTGGAAAAAAAGGCAAAGGGTGGGGAAGGAACGACAAAAACATCTTTTGGTGACTTGGCCCTTGAGGGTTTGTCCAGAGGATGAAGACAACTTGGAAGTCCTTTGAAGGGATCCACACACTTATGTTCATATGGTTAAACCCCGTGGTGGTTAATCATTTAGTAGAATTAGAGCCACACTTAAGCCATGAATAAAAGTATGCCACTCAAAGGAACAGGGGCTTTGTTAGAAGCAAAATTTTGGCATTAGACTTTCTTTAAACAGATTTTGAGAAGAGTGAGTAGATCATCAAGCTCAGCTCACAACTAGATACTGCATTTGTGTGTTTTCAAGCCACAAATTGAACCTAGAGTTTGCTACTTGCCACTTGCCTGACACTCATTTTCAAAGGAAATATAGTCAGCCTCAACATAAGATAGTAAAGTCAAGTCAGTCCCAAGTGGAATTTTACTGGATAGTGGATGGTACTAATAGCATGCCAGGTATTACATCCATACTACAGCACACTGTTCTGGGCACTGGAGGCCAGAGGAAGTACATGCTCCTTACACATAGTCCCAAATAGCCAAATTAAATACATCTGCAGCTGCTGCAGATTCCCTGCAAACCCAAGTCATAAGTCATAGGCCCTCTGATGTTACTGATTTAAGAAAAAGAATATCTAGCTGTGTTTCAGTCCTCCACATCTCAGGAGAGATATTTAGTCAATGTTTTACAGAGGTGCATAATGGGAGTTCAACCCAGCAGTCCTCATCTCCATGCCTCTGCATTAAAATGGATGTGACCTGCCTGTGTGTCAGTTTGCTCGCTCACTCTCTGCCACCTGACAGGACCCACAGCTTTCAGACCACACCAGAGAGCCTGGGTTTTCCCACTGGGGACTGCATAGCTTATGTGAGGATGAAACTTGCACAAAACACTTCAGGGCTTGTTGGCTCTGACAACTCGTCACCCACCTGTGCTCTCCTTAGAAGGTTAGGAGTTCGGTGAAGTGCAGCTGGGAAGTGGGGCAGAGGTGTGAGCTGTGCTGTCCTGAGCTGCTATTACCACATGGCACACTGCAAGAAGCTGTACACATGTCTTAATTATCTCAGATAAATACCATTAACTGCTGGACTACTGATTAAAAGCACTTGGGAATAATGTCACCACTGCCTTCTTCTCTGTTTCATTCTTGTGATTGATGCCTCATATGAAACTTTTACAAGCATGGTTAGAAATGTCTGTGGTTGAAACAAACCATTTTCTGATTCAAAGTGAAGGAAGTCTGTTTCAGCATAAATCAGACATTTCTCCCCAAATTGTTACTTTGTTTTACTGAAAATCCATCCTCCTGCTGCTTTGCTTTGACGGTTAAAAAACATAGTAGTCTGCAAGACTGGGAGAGACCCTGAAAAACATGGTGAGGGATGATTTTAGGCAAGGCATGAGAAGAGTGGTATGGGAAGAAAGGCTTCACGATGCCCTACACCACTGTTTAGAAGAGTTAGCAGTTATTTGGGGGCAGAACAAAATGCTTCAATGGATACAGGATGAATTCCCCCTTGGTGTCATTCCCCTACTTGGAAGAAATTAAGCTGAGAAATTTGGATTGTAATATCTTTTCTACCCCTCTGAGTCAGAGCTTCATTTCTAGCCAGAGCATGCAGCTGACATTCCCATCTGAACTCAATTTATACTCTTGAATGTTAGCTAGTAACCAGTGAACAAAACCAAATGCTGACATTTTATTTTAGCTGATCTTTTCAGGTGGCTCAGACCTCAGTGTAGCAGCACATATTAAAACAGGATATTTGTTTAATTAAACTTCTCCTATTAAAGGAAAAGAAAAAGGAGCTTAAACTTTTGTTATTGACTTCTCTTGAAAATACACTGAAATAAAGGGGCAGCAGCTGAAGTTAGTTTCCTAATAAAAAAACTTCGTTCTGTTTTCAGTGTCTTAAAGAGTAAAGGGACGCTGCAAGCTGAATGCGACCAATTCCCCTTTTACTGAATATGCAGTGCAACTCTGTGTCTTGGTTATATCTTTTAGCCAAAAATATCTTCATACAGGATCTATCCATATGGCAACAGGGTTACAAATACATATTCAACAGGCATACAAAACCAGAGATTGCCATTAATGAGGCTTTTATACTTCAGCTTCTGCAATAAATCCTGTTTCTTAGTTTCATTATTTGCTTCGCTGAGCTTTAAAGGATATATTCACTTTGAATGAGATCCTAAGTCATCCTCTTTATAAAAATTTTCTTATTTCATGCCTATTACTTCTTAGCCACACAGTGAAGAGTGGCTATGAAGTAATATCTTCACAGAGAACAGAAGATATGAGGAAAAATTCTATCTTAACTTCAAAGTATTCAATCATGGTTTTGAAGGCTACAGACCTGGCCAGATTTTTTTTTTTCCCCACCAAACTTGGAGCTTGACTACATTTGCCTAAGATCTCTTCAGAGGAGGGAAACAAAGCAGCCATTCATGCCCAGAAAGCCTTTTGTCCAGGTCCCAGGAAAAGACAGACAACCCATACAGACGAACGATGGAGGCACAATTTGAGCTTGCATGACAGCAGTAAAACAGCCAAAGTTTAGCAGAAAAACAAACGCCTGCAGAAGGAAAATGGTTTGCACCAGTCTTAACAGTAATTAGAGGAAGTCCCTTGCTACTCCCTTTGTGACAGGTCAGATGATTTCTCCTGGTACTTCTTTGCCCACCTAACACATCCAGGGAACCAGCACTTGCACAGAAGTTGCATTTGGCCACAAAAATTCAAACCAGTGCTGCCAGGAGGGGAACATAAACACAAGCACATGATACTGTCTTTTGGCCCTTTTCTCTCCGGCGTGGAATATGGCTTACAGCTTTCTCCAGATAGGACTTACTACCACTTCCAGTGACCCAACCATTTATTAGCTGAATCTGTCCCAGAGAAAATGCCTGTGGCACATTCAGCTGCAGGAGATGAGGAGAATAAATTGTTTCAGAGGGAGCCTCTGTGGTCTCAGTGCAGGGGCTGATAAACAAATCCTGTTCCATTCAGCAGCTTGGTGTACAGACATACTTTGTGCATGCCTCGGGCTATGGGATGCATTGTTAATAATCACTTCAAAGTACTCCATCGGCATTTAAAGTTGCTCTCTGTTTGCAGCAGTTTCTTTGGTCTTTTGGACACTTTTGAAGTTCTGGCCAGTGGTATGCCAGTGCTGCCAGCAATACAAACTGCACCATTGTTGTGTGGTGCTGCCGCCTTGTCTTGAATACTCCAGGCCTCCTGTCTTGGCATATCAAGTGTGTTTGTGTGTGCATGTTTATTAAAATTGAGGAGCCTTGCACTCTTTGGTGCACATTGGAGGAACTATGGCAATATTTTCTCTAATGCAAGCACAATGAGCTTGTGTAGCATAGAACTGATTAACTGGCCACTTTTGGGGGTGGGGATTGCAATGACAAATAACTTATTTTGTATCTACTTATATCACCCTTTTTGCCTGGCAAATTGTCTTAAAAAGGGCTTATGAATAATCTCAAAAGTAAAGGAGTTATTTGGGTTTTGATTTAGAACATTATAAACAGAGGTCATACAAAAATCCCCAACCCTAGGCTCATATGGCAGGGGCTCACGGCAGGTCACATACATCACATTACGTCACAAAATCCATTTCAAAGATATTTGCAACGGGACTTCCAACATCTACTTTAAATATTGTAGCTGCAAGCTAGGGTAACTGTGGGTCCTCTTGTAGCATAGATTTTATTCTGTGTAATGGATGTTTTAAATAATGCATATATATGGATAACATGAATATAGAGGATGACATGGAGTTCAGGAGGTCTTGACTCTTGGTAAAAAATGTTGATACTGATCTTTTGGTAGCAGTGAGGCCAAGGACGGGAGGGAATATTTAGTTTGCACTTCTGACAAATGTTGTAACATCTCATCAGAGTGCTAGTGTCCTGGACTTTTTTTTTACCTTTGTAAAGGCGGTTGTGGTTTCAAAGTCATTTAAAGCTGATATAAATGAGAGCTAGAATTAAAATGTTGCCTCCTTCCTTTGCTTTCCATCCCCACCTATGCACTCCCATTCCTGTCTTTGTTCTACCACAAAAGTTCACAAAAGAACACAATGACTTGGATCAGGAATTACCATGGCTAAAAACTAACCTGACAGCAAACAAACAAACAAAGAAAACAAATCAACCCCACCTCCAATAACTCTCTACTTATTTTGAGCTAACTCAGTTTCCTACTTCAGCTCAGCACCTGACAACACTAACATTTACAGCAGTGCAAAGCCAGGGACAGGAAGGACTAAACTTCCAAGTCAATAGACTCTGAAGAAACATAGCATGAAAGTCTGGGGTGAGTTATAGTCCGTTTCTTCTCTTTCCTCCTCTGGCTAACACCAGCCAAGAAAGTATTTGACCTTGTAACACTGACAGTAGAATCACCCTAGATTATATTTATCAGTTAAAATATTCTTTAACCTCTTTGGCATATCTGTCAGCTGGCAAAATGATCTACGTATCCCTCCACTACTGTCTTAGATTTTAGGTTGTTTCAGAAACATATCCTTCCTAATTCAATTATTAAAGGTTCCTTTATGGTCACAATTGTAAGATCCTCCTTCCTTTTCTGTCCTTTCTCTCCTGTCCTTCCCCAAGCCAAGAATGGCTAGCATCTCTTCCTGTGGCAAAAGCTGTTTCCATGTCTTCTGCAATTGGACATTAGAATATATCAGGATGTAATTCAAGAGATTATGTCATTCTTCTCCCTTTTTGCTTCATTGTGTTCTTGATTAATATTTTTAATGTATTTGCATATGTTTCTGACTCCCTAGTTTCTTTTACACCCTCCCATAGAAGTGGTCATTAAACTGTATCATTTTTATTATTTCAAAAAAATGTAATTTTGTAATCTATTAGGTTTGAAAAAACAGCTATACTCAAATATAGCACAGAATAAAACATTTTAGATCTGAAGGATGTCTACCATTACGAGTTTTATACCAGCTGTTATAGGTCTAATAGCTATTAGAGGTCTAGCTGAAACCAGTGGTAGGGTAGACTTAATTTCTTCTCAGTAGCTGTTACAGTGTTGTGTTTTGGGTTCAGAATCAGAATGGAGTTGATAAAACAGTGTTGTTTTGTTTTTTTGCTAAGGTATGTTTATCCTAAGTCAAGGAATTTTTTCTTGTCTCATGCTCTGCCAGTGATTAGGCACCCAAAGGAAATCGGGAGAGAGCACAGGTGGGACAGGTGACCTGAACTGACCAAAGGGATATTCCACACCATAGGACCTCATGCCCAGTATATTAACTGGGGGAGTTACCTGGAAGGGGAGCTGATCTGGGTTTGGGAAGGAGAGTCTGGCACCGGTCAGCAGGTGGTGAGCAATTGCATTGTGCATCACTTGTTTTTTCTTTTTACTATAATTATTATTATTTACCATTATTACTGTATTTTACTTTATTTTCAGTTGATAAACTGTTCTTATCTCAGCCTACAAACTGTGCTTTGATTCTCCTCGCCATTCCACCAGGGTGACGGAGGGAGAGGTGGGGGGCTGAGTGAGCAGCTGCATGGTGCTCAATTTCAAGATGGGCTTAAACTACAACAAACAACTATTATAGGTCTAAATACATGTCTGCTTTGAAGGTGAAAGTTTTATGTAATACATAAACATATGCCTCTTCATTTTAGGTCAGCACCTCACAAGGTTAAGTATTCTGATTCATACCAGTTGCTTCCACTGGTATCTCCTCTCACCTGCAGATGTGGCCAGGAAGGATCTTGGCTGCACTTAAGCAAGATTGTGACTTTCCTTTGCAAAAACATATGTTCACCAGTGTGCCATGTTCACCTGCAAATTATGGCGTCATCAGAACAGTTTGTTCAGTAGAAATAACAATTTATAATTTGTAGGAAGATGCACAGATACCCTGGTCGCTTTTTAAAAAGAAGACTGAGAAAACATTTGGCAAAACTGATGATTCTGATTCAGTAGGCTGAAACAGTTGGTGTTTGTTAGAGAAAATGTATTAAAGGAGAAGAAGTCTGAACAGAGAAGAGAGTCTGGTTATGTTAAACAAAACAAAACCAGCAGAAATAACAACAAAAATAATAGGGGAAAAGTGCTCCATTAGAGACTGGGTCTGCTAGATTACCCTTGAGGCACACATTTGAAAACCTGATGGATTTTTTAGGACACTTTGGGCTGAAGCATCCTAATTCTCCCTGGAATTATGAGGCATAATTCAACTGACAATAATAGCAAAATGGTAGAATATGAAAGGAGCTATAAAGAAAAAAGTTATTTTCTTGAGACCAGAAATTATGCAGCATTGAGGAAAATATTTAAGCAAGATAGTCAGAGTTGTGATAAGAAAAGGTCTTGAAAAATAAAGTAGGAAGAATAGGTGGCCTGAGAAATGGCACTTGGTAACCCAGACGTGCTACCAGGATTAAAGGAACATTAGACTGAAAGTTGTGACTTCCTATTCCCTCTCTTTGTATGAAAACAATTCAATTCAATAAATGTACAGTAGTACAGTTGTACCTTAGCAATTTTTAGGCACTTACAATATCAGAAACAATATGTCAGTACTATTGCAAATAATTTTTTGGGGTTTCATATTTTTCACCTTTTTCTCCCCATAATATTGATACATGGATGGTATCATCATTCTTTAAATAGGGTATGTGCAATTCAATATGAACATTGCATGCATGCATATATGATCAACCTTTGATTGATTACATTACTGAATTTCATCCACAGCACTATCTGCTAGTACTTCACAAGCAGATCATCAGGGCTGGGATGTGTGAGAAGGCAGCTGCTGACTGACATGCAAGTGACTGCAAGGAAGGTGTGTTGCGAGTGTCAGCAGGAGCAGAGGGAAACTGAGTGATGAAACACAGAAACAAGGGGAGGTGATAGCTGATTGCTGTGTAAGCCCAACAGAGAGCTTTATACTGGGGTGGAAACATCACAGAGGAAAGTGTAGAGAGTGTCTTTTGGGTGTTTTCTCTTTCCTGCTTATGCAGCATTCTAACAGTAGAAGTTATTTCAAAACAGGTTAAACTTTCAGTAGCCTTACTGTGGGGGACATAAAGAAGGTCCCTCAAAACAAAGATGCCTAGAAAGCCATTTGTTCTTAGTATAAGGGTTTGTTAAAAAAAAAAAAAAATCATATCTTGTAAATGCCATGATGATGCAGGGAGGATCAGATGTGCTCAAGACCGTGGTGGGGATCTGCTTCATGCTGTTACATCCAAGGTGTGTACTGCCACTTATTTCAGATTAAATTATCCTCAATCTAAGCTACAAAACCCAATACAATGACAGCTAAACACATGACGAGGATATACTATGATCAGACTCAGCTTCCATTCAGAAAAATGCACGAAAAATGCTGGAAAATCAAATTTTATAAACAGTATTTTCAGAAAAATCACACACTAATCGTCTCTTATATCTGCCACAGGACAGTGCAGTCGTCTGTGAGACAGAAAGCCAAAACCCAATTATTAGTCAGGGATCTTAAATGAGTCCACCTGACTGTGCAGTTAAACCTTTAGGAAAATGCAGACCAAATTTATGCCCAAAATCATGCCCTCAGCCTAGGTTCCACTAACTTGTTTAGAGAGAAGTTATGCACATTTCTTAAAACATGTGGTCCATGGCCATAGAAAACTCAGTTGCATTAGAAACTGGGTAATCTGCAGACCTAAAATGAAAATCTTTATTGCATCCACAATGAACTCTTCAGACTTGTTGTTTGTTTAACAGCTGAGACAACTGTGATACAGGTTAAAACTTGGTTCTTATTCTCCTAATCAAAACTCAAAACCTTTATACATCGTCAGTGCTTGACTCTTAGTTGAAATATTAAGAAGACAATGGAATAGGCTGTTTGCTTTTGTGCTGTCCTTTATCACTGCATCAACCTCACTGTCCTCTGGATCATGTTCTTGTTTGGATCTTGAATTTGTTTTGTATTTCTCTAATACTCTTGTATGTGAGAGAAGAACAATAAGTCCAGATTATAAATTCTGCATACCTGCTTTTGAATAAAGGAATGTTCTCCTTCACCTTATAGGTAATATTTTGTCCTTATCCTTCTGTACTTAATTTCAGGATGAATATCAAATATAATTTCTCTTTACCTATCTTTTGCATGCTGTACTCTGTAAGTTTCAAGCTATATCTAAGCTGTTTTGTTTGTATAATTTACTTTTAATTTCAGAGATGAGCATCAGTTGGGCCCATACACAGTTCCGTAAGAAATTCTTGTTCTGTTTCAGCCAAAGTTGCATAGATATGCAAACTTAGAACATAACTTTGCCACTCTCTTAAACTGTAGGTCAGTGGAAATATGATCAATGATTTTAGTGAGTCTTTGAGCCAGATCTTACATGATATGAAATTAAAGCTGGGATGTCATTACATAACTCTTGATGGAGAGTTTCTGAAGACATCGCAAGTCATACCACTAAAACCCACAACCATTTGAAGACATAAGTTACACAATTTTGTAGAAATCAAGAACCTGGAGAACTATTGAAACATTTACATTCAGTGATGCACTAAACATAATGAAACAAAACATAATATATTGCAGTTTAGTTTACATGACTCAGCACTCCAGTTCCAGATACCTACATAGACTGATACCTTGAGCCTCCATTCTGTTCTTTTAGAGCTATTAGTAAGTCACCATACAGAAACCATTTTATTCTTTACATAAAAATCTAAAGTATTGAAAATTATGTAATACACTTTATGGTTTCAATATCAAATGATTATATTGAATATTTACTAAATCTTTGATTCTCATTATGTAGGCTGTGGAAATTGTTTAATGTTTCTAATAATTTGTCTGTTTCAGAATGCATCGATTTTTTATTATATAGAAAAACAGACAGAAAATGGAAAGATTTCCTATTGAATGTTGAGACTGTCTAGAGAAACCATTCCTGCTAAGTAGATACTCTTCACGTGGTATGATCAAGACAATTTTTGATTGTCTCTTTTTTACTTTAAATTTCTGTGATCTGATTAGGTACTGTTTTTGGAAAGGCTTCAGTTGGTGAGAGCTCTGAATTATTAGACACATGAAAACTACTTTTTGATTGTGAAGTCATACCACCAAAAGAAACCAAAGAAAAAAATATTATCCAGAAATTAAGCCCACTAAAACATAATTCTTACACTAATACATTTTTATAGAGGAGAGATAAAGAAGCTAGAAGAGTTTTTGACTTAGAAGACATGAAGCTAACTAAATAAATCAGTTTTGCTCCCTATGGTTAGGCTTTTGTGCCTCGATCTCCTCTTTGTGTTCAGAAAAAAAATCCATGAATGAGCCATTACAATTCAAAGTGTATGAAATATTTTTTTCTTGTTGAGTGTAACATTCTTTGCAAATAGGAACAAATGCTGCAGATTTAGCTGCTTAATAAGGGCAGGCAATCTGAAGAGAGCCTGAGAATGGCTTGAGTGCCAGTGCATTTTAGAAATATACTTTTGGTGCAGTCTGAGGCACAGTTGCCTTGTGTTTTGATGTGAAATCTTGGTAGTATGATGGCAACATGATGTGGTCTAGGTTAGCACTGTACTTGGAATTTTTTTGGTTTGCTTTCCGCATTCCCTTGCTTCCTTCCTCAGTGAAGTTATTTCCTTCCAAACTGTTTAAATTGGTATAGACCAGGCAGAGCACAGTCAGGGCTGGTTATCAGCAGGCCTCACAACTGGAACTAGTGTCTCTAGATTTCCTTATCCACCTCCCCAGCAGTTACTGTCATCAAAGCAATTGGATGGGACACAGATGAATAGCTGCTCTTAGAATAGAAATCTGCAGCAAGGTCAATGGTGTTCAAAACAATCTGACCAGCAGCAGGAAATTCCCTCCAAGATTGCTAAATCTTGTTTACAAAAGACGTTCTGCAGGATACAACCTACCCAGTGCTGTGCTGGGAGCGTCACGTGACGTAGCACATTTTCATGGGTAGCCTCAGAAAGCAGATAGGATGAAATCCTGGCAATATTCCCACTTCCTTCAATGCAACAGGGTTTAAAATGAAATGTTTCATTAGAGAAAGAGTGGAAATTTTTGGCATCTAAAATCTGTGCTGTCAGGCAATATCTAGACTGGCACATTTGTGCAAGTAGAAGATGACATATGGAGATTCCCTTGCTGAGAATGGGTTGCAACTAAACCACACTGATAGATACAAAATAAATCCTGAACTAGACTACCTTGGGATAATATTTGCTGGGCAAGACTGAGGACTGGGAGTCTGTTCTCTTAATATCCTAAGAAAAAAAGAAAATCTCTAAGAGAGAAGTACTCAAGCTGTGCCCTCACTACCACTACTGGAACGCAAGCTACTTTCTAGCAATACCCCAATGCTACACCAAAAATCTTCAAGTTTTCTTTCTCACATATTACTACATTGCTTTCTAGGACAGATGGCTAATCTGTTATGGGGATTAGCCTAAACTGGGTGAAAACTAATTACATAAAAAGCCTCATGAAAATAATGTCTTGCTATTTGTTAGTCTGCTATAAGGATAACTATCCATCAGCACCATCACTGAGGTATAAATAAGATTGGTCAGTTCTGAAATACAAAAAGCAGATTACAGAAATTTTATGGATTTAGATTAACACTCATTATATAGCTGAAAAGAAATGCTCTTTACTGGATAATTCAGATTGTTAAATGTGTACTTTCAACACATCGATAATCACTTTATTGACTTATACTTTTAGGTTCTGGCTTAATTCTGCTGATGAATTAAATGCACTGTTTGTGAGCAAGTTTGATACTTGTAGGACATGCTCAAATTTTTTGTAGGGTAAGCTTTGTTCTTGTAAGACACTACCATCAGTGCTTTTCACTGTTTAAACATCACCTCCTGAGGCACAGGAGCAGGAAATTCTCAAATGTCTCAAGTCAAGCAGACGAGTCAGAAGGCTGGCTCTGCTGAATAGGGATGTTCTCTTGAAAATAAGAATAAAAAGAGAGGTGTATGCCCAGTGGAAGCAAGGTCAGGTGACATGGGAGGAATAAGAGATGTTGCTTGCCACTGTAGGGAGAAAATTCATGTGGCCAAATCTCAACTGGAGTTGAAGCTAGCCAGAAGTGTGGGTGACAATAAAAGGAGTTTCTTTCAAATATATAAATGGCAAAAGGCCATGTAGAAATAACATCAGTTTGTTACAGGATGTGGATGGTCACCTCACAAACAGGGACAGGGAAAGGCAGAGGTGTTTAATCCATTTTTTGCCTCTGTCTTCAACACAGATGATGGACCAAGGGGGTCTCAGTGTCCTGAGCTGGAAGACCATGGCTGCAAGAATGATCAAATCCCAGTTGACCCTGAATTTGTGTGGGATCTGCTTCTTCAGCTGGATCCATAGAAAGCTATGGGGTCTTATGGGATTCATCTGAAAATCCTCAATGAACTAACTAATGTTGCAAAACCTCTCTTGATGATTTTTGAGCAGTCTTGGGAGTCCTTGAGCTGACTGGAAGCTGGTAAACATCATCCCAGTTTTCAAGAAGGGCAAGAAGAAGGGCCTTGAAAACTATAGACCTGTCAGTCTCACTTCAGTGCCTGGTAAAGTCATGGAAAAGATTATTCTGTGAAGTATTGAAAAACACCTGGAGGACCTGCTCGTTATCTTGCGTATTTGGTTCATAGTGTGAAGAATAAATCTTGTAAGAGCTCAGTTTTCCATTAGGCTAGTCTTTGGCTGCAATTTTCATCTTTGGGGAGGATAATTCAGCTTTATATAAACGTATTTGCTCTGCTATCTAAAGTTGGTAAGAATCAAACCACTGTATATTTTTAAACAAATATCAAGTGATCTGTGAACAAAGGAAACCAAAATAAGCAAACAAATAAATGTTCTTTGTGCATCCATTTTCCTTGAACCCTTTTATAAATGTTTATGCTATTTCTAGTTTGTACTTATGGCATATGAAATGTAACATTTGCTGTTGGTCTAAAGCAGTGGTTAACTTGTCTTGTTGACTTCGTAAGTGAATTGGATGACCTAACCTTCATAAATACGAATAAGGATATCACTCAAAAAAGGATAGGGTGGAGAGCACTTCGGGGAGTGATATGAACAAGAGGAAACAAGGAGACCTATTTAAAGTCACTGCTTGTCTCCTCTAGCTGAAGAAATATGTTAGGTTAACAAATAGAAACACTAGAATTAAAATTATCTGTTTTCCTTCCTGAGTAGAGAGAAGGGTTTTTTGACATGTGTTATGTGAGATTTGTTTTTCTCAAATTATTCAGATTATTCCTGCATTCTAACAAGTAAACAGGACGGTGTGCCTTTTTTTTCTTTTTTTTGTGAGTACTGCAATCACCCTGATCTCCTGTAAATACTGTTTCATCTATCTGCCAAAGCAGGAGGAAGGAGTCAACTGCACTTCAATGGACATTGGGTTCCAATGGCATCAGGCACTGCACACTGCCTTTAATCACACATGTGCAGTACCATGCAAAAATATGTGGCATTTTTCATTTTCTTTGATCAACTTCCTCAGCTCTGCAAGCCAGATGGAAGGAGAGAGAACAATTTAAAGGATTCCTTTTACTGTCCTCTCAGAGAAAATTTTGTAAAGGACATTACTAGATTAGCCTTCCCCTCACTATTTTTTTGTCCCCATTCATTATGATCACGGTTCATCACAATCAGATTAGTGTTTTACAATTTCAATGGGCTGCTCAGTCACAAATATATATGACCACTTTCAGTACTAAGACATTTGTTCAAAAAGTAACTTCTAGTACATTTTCCAATTACCAGTCTAGTACCATGTAATCTGTGCTTATGGGATATACATGCTATTCAATAAGAACGACCTACTGCAAAATTCTTTGTAGAAAAATATACAAAAGAGAGTAAGGATGGCATTGGGTAGGCAGTATTTTAATTTGATAGTGACAAGCTTTTCGTATTTGATAAAAAGTAGAAAAGAAAGAATTTCTTAGAGATTACTGTTAAAAACCATTATATTTTGAAATTTAGTATGCAATATTTAAACAGGTTCTCTCATATTAAAAAAAAAAAAGGAAACCAATTTGATTTTTGCCTACTAATACTCAGCTCTTCAAATTTGGTCCCAGTTAAATATGTTCTTACAAAATGATGATTTTGTTTTGGTTTTCTTAAACTACACAGAGGATATACCATTCTTTATGATTTTTATCTCTTTTTCAAAAGCAAGAGCACATCTACTGACAGAATAGCAGATCCAGTCCTGGTCTTGTTTGTAGCTGGATATAGATGCAAAAAATACCAGCATTTGGTGTTATTTTGAAGGAAACTTAATTCCAGCAAAGTGCCGTCTAATCTTTTTATTTACATGAGCCAGATGAGGGGCATCACATCTCTTCTAACACCGTAGCTAAAGTTAGACACAGATTATATCAATCAGACCCATAACTTCATGTTAAAACGTTTAAGTATTTATAGAAAAAGATGGGCTGAAAACTGAAGTCAGCATATATTAGAAAAACAGTAATAGCAAAAAGCTTTGTTGTTGTCAACCAGAAAGCTTAACCACATATTTGATCTAACAAAAACAGATGTGCAGGCACTACTGAAGGAAGTGGGGCACCTTTGATCTGCTGGCTTCTGCTGCTCACTTACAAAGGACACTTGATTCCATTAATGAGGCTTTTCTGGTTTATTGGGTTCACTGATTTTATACACCCAGAGCAGAAGGGAAATTGCACTACTCTCTAAGAAACCACTTTGATATCTTGTAAATACAGAGCTATAAAGCACTCGTGTCACTTACGGCCATAAGTGGGATGCCTTTGTAAACAGCTGCTATGATTTCTTGATGATATTTGAAGAGTGTGAATGGTGAGGACAGAGGTAATGCCCTGTTAGATGAGCTGATCTTTGCTTATCTGTAAGGAATGAACTCAGGTGGGAGAAGAAAGAAATCATTCTTCAGAACGAGTCAGAATTACTCAGAATCATTTTTGCAGAAAACTAAAGTGAGTGTAATTTCTAGCATACTGGGAAATACTGAATCAAATCAGAACAGATGGCTGAATAAACTATTGAGGCCTTATTTGCATAAGTCAAGGGGGTCCCATTTACTCCTGTTAATTACACTTATCAGTATAGTATATTGCATGAAGGTAGCTCACCTAGTTACAGGATTTAAGGAGACCTATAAGACCACACACAGTGTCTCAAATTCATGACAGTCCTGACATACATACAAAATACTTTTTGAAGACAGAGTCTGCCAATTTAAAAGTTCAGAATTTTAAAGATTCTTGCAGAGCCTCAAAGGTCATTCTCTCAGGAGTGCTATTTAATGTAACAGCTGCTAAAGAAACTGTGAACAGTCATGCCAAAGACAGATAAAATAAGATTCATCCACATTGCTGTTTGTTTAGTTTACTAGCTGTTGCTGAAATAGATGGGTTATTTAGATTCTTGGTTTTATTGCTGTTTCACAACAAAAGTAATAAGTTAAATAGTGAGCTCCTTTCATTCTCATCCAGTGAATGTCAATGCTGGATGATTTTTGTTTGTGTCTTGTGTTCTTGTGCATGTCATTTTGAGCTTTGCTCTCGAATTTCTCCTTTCATTCTTAATAAACAAAACTGCCTAATAGGTACATACCTCAGCACAGCTTATTTTATTTTTTTTTTATATCTGTAGTGACTTTCTGTTTTGCTACAAATTATTTAACACTACAGTAATATTTGAAACGTGCTTTGGGCTAAAATTAAGGTACAAGTGGAAAACGTATAGAAAATTACAACTCAGAAACCAGACCCTGATTCTCCTGGAAGTCTATTTTGTTGCCATATAGTGGAATTATATTTTGACTATAAAATTTGATTTTGAACCCTGCTGTATTTTTTTTTTTGCAAGGCTACTTCCCACCTTTAAGTTCTCATACCCAGTGAAGTGTGGGTGCATTCATCTGCATCTAAGAAATTAAGTGGTAAACCCATCAGCTCACCATGAGTTTGTGGGGAAAAAAGCAGAAACCCCACCTTCATGCTTGCCTGCTTGTAGGCCAAGAGATCAGAATTTCATTAGTCTGGCTCCACAGAGGGAAGAATAAGGTAAGACTGAGGCACAGTCGCTGCCGGTTGAGCATGTCTGTGATGGGCTGTAAAGATTCAGCAGTTTTATTCTCTTCTTAAAGGGAGTTACTCTGCCTAAAAAGCTGCAGTTCCAGCCACTGCCACCACTGCTCATCCTCACCTTGAGCAAAGAGAAGGATGGTTTCTAAATCTGCATGGCGTTTCACTGCTATTTCTATCATCCTGTTGAGTGTAAAGATATTTCAAAGGAGCAGGGTATTAAGCGCTGTTAAAATGGCTCAAGTATGAGTGAGAATAAAGTTTGAATCCTTTTACCATCATACACACAAAAATGCTTCTGAATTAATTTGTGTAACAGACAGCAGCCAAAGAATGGAGCTATAGATAAGAATTACAAAATTTCCTCTACCCTCATGTGAGAAGATGAGTTCTCTGGAGCCGTGGCTGCACTCATATCCTAGACACCTACACTGGGAGCAGACTGAGCCAGGGGAATTTTTATGGGATCATGTCACTACATATGCATGTTGCAGGGAAAGCATTAAGAAAAGAGTTCCTGCTGAACAGCATGGAATTTGCAAGTAACACTGTTCTGGAAAGAGTGGTCTTATGTCAGGTTTAAAAGGTCCAAACTGCTGAATGTGCAGATTTTTCTTTGTCTTTCCTTGGACAATTGCATTTCAGAGTTGGATGTGTTATTTTTGTGTATGTATACAGAGTACTGGAATGGCAGCAGAACTACACATGGGGCTTCCAACATGAAAGGACTTTCTGTACTGATTCTGGACAAGAGAAAAGGAAAACTTGCTCATGCATTGTGGGTTTCTTCTAGTGTTACTATTACTTTGCTATTGAATATTTGTTGTAACTACGTTAAAATTAACAGTGCTCTCTTTGATAAGAAAACCAGTTTAGCCACAGTATGGTGTATAGCATGCTTCAGACTGAGTCTGTGAGAAAAGGAAAAATATTTTGGAGTAGGACTTCACTGCCATATTCAACACAACATATTGGATCATATGACGTTCCCAACCTCACTTAAGCTGTGAATTATACTAAAAATTCCTTAATGGTGAAGAAAATTCAAATACAATTGAAATTGGTGTCTTGCTAGTGAAAAGGCAGTTTATTTCCTGCTTACCCCAGTTCACCAGTTCCAAGTATTAATTATCCTGTACCCATAAAATAAGTACTTTTATGTAATGTATTTGGCTTTTTAGCAGAACAATTTCATCTAGTAAACAAATTAAACATCAGGGGAGGGGGGAAGTGTGATTTTTTTCTCATTATAACTTAGTTCTCGTATACTGACTTATTTGTGCTAGTCATAAGTACAAGAAGTGTTTTCAGGATGATGACACAAATTCCTCTGAGACTAGTTTTCTGGACAGATTGCAGATGTTTCATGAGAATTTTTTTGAAAAGTGTTAGGCAAATGGGAGAGCGTGTCTCAGTCAGGCATATAAGATTCAGTCTCGGTATAGGAATTTTATTTCCATTTCCTCTTTTTTAATGAGTTATCAATATTCTGTTGTTCTAGCTTTCTTCAAAAAGCTATGCTCGGGCATCTTACTGCTAAAAGCACCATGTTTTTGCCACATTCCAGGAGGAATCAGATGTCTGATGGCAATTAGGAACCTGAAGTCAAATCCAGTTTTATGGGATTACCTATAATAGTGATGATGACCCTACTTGCTTTCTGCTTCAAGACCAAGTGCCTGTTTTGGTCTTGCCTTTAATTTCATTATATGCCAGCATTTACACAAATAGGAAGAAACAGAGAACAAATCCATGTGGAGACTTTAGTTATGTTGCTAAATGTACAGGACAAGGTATTTCCACTCCCCAGCTCTCATGGTGATTTAGAAACATAGAAATAGATGAAACAAAAGATAAAAAGCCCACACTTGGTGGGTATAAAATGCAGTCTGTTTTTCAAGAACAAGTATAAATTAATTTTGGTCCCATGAAACTATTCCTGTTTTTCTAAATTCCTCTTATACTTTTGAATAATATTTTATTATTTCTCATGCTTTCTAGTAAGCATTAGTGGTAAAACAGGCAGGTGTGTACTTTAACCTTATCTGCTTTGAGAATACAGGAGGATATCAATGGAAGTTCTGGTGTACCCCTATGTATAGCCAAATATTTGTACTGCTCCTCGTTTCCATTCATGTCCTTTTAATTTAATGAATTATGACCAGCAAAAAAAATAACAACAAACATCAAAATAATTAAAAAGTATAAGATGTACAGAACAGTAGATTTTAGTAATATTTTGATAATAAAGGTCATTGCATGAATTTTTAAGAACTAAGAAACCGCACTATAGTCATCTGTGTGGGGGTTTTTTTGCTATACCTTTTGTGGTACTGGACTTAACATTTATATTGAACTGCCATTAAAATATATAAAAAAATCATGGTTTCTAATGCTTTTATTTAAATAATTTCTTTAAATACTCTTACTTATTAAAGATAAATTTTCCCGGTGGTCTAATTCTGGTCTCTTTCTCACAACACATTATACATTATGTAAGCTTTCTGCCATTCAGAAAAAAAGTCGGGTTTGCTCATTGCTGTGAACCCTCTGTCCTAAGGCAAAATTTTGTCTATGGCACTGTCTCTCAGTGGAGAGATGTACAAGTTAGAGAGTGTCCAGCACCTGTTCCAGACATTGCATGAACATATGGCGTTGTCTACCCCCTGTCACAAACAATTTTCTACTTCTTGTTTTGAACTGGCCCCTGGCAGAAAACTGAAATGGTGGGAATTAAACGGTTAGATGCACTGAAGACAAAGGAAGAACCAGAGTGAATGATCTTAAAGTGGGCAGAGAAGAGTTAAATCTCTGTGAAGATTTCCCCAGGTGGTAAGTACTGAAACCTCATGATTGAAATTACATCTTGCTGTGGTAGCTCCAAAGAAATGGAACCAGATGTGCTCATCATTACCCATCAGGCCACCATGGCAAGCTAATTTTGCCAAATAGCCCAAATATACACAAAGCTGTAATGACCTTTAATTCCTAACAGCTTCAGTAGATCTTATTAAAAGCAGTGGTGGGCTCAAGGATCAGAAACTACTGGTTTCAGCTTTCAAATGGGCTGTGTGAGGATGCTAACCCCAATGACATTACAATATAAGATGTCTTATGAGCAAAAGAAGTACTACAAATAGTACTAATTAAAACACAGAAGAAGATGAACTGGTGAAAGAAGTAAGACAAGTTTCTTAGCTATCATTTTTCTTTTTTGCAGTCTGAAGAAAAAAAACAAAAGAGAGGAGATTGTCATTATTTCTGTTCTTAAACGCATACATCTGATGGATGATAGAACAATATAGGAATTCAGATAGAGGGATAGTGGGAAAGGAATTAGGTTTTATGGTCACCCATAAATGTTGCAATGGTAGTAAAGTGTAAGGGTACATATTACAAGAATTTCTACTTAGGTTTGCTAAATCATTTCTACTTCTCATGGTAGTTGGAAAGATTGAGAAATATGGACTATCTTTTTAATGGTCTTTAAAACCTCATCAAAATACCTATCTTCAGTACACTGATATTCTGTTGGACTACATTCTTTCCTCTGTGAAGTTATTGTTGCTTTCACATAAGCAACATTCCTCACTCCTAGTAAGACAGATGCTATTTAAATTCTCTGAAATGAGAAAGTATTTTGATTTGAGATCATCTAATTTTATTGCTTCACATCCAATAGCATATTACAAGATACTTAAGAAAATTCCCAAGTTAAGTTCATTAGCAATATCTACTGTTTGATCAACAAATTGAGATGTTTCATTTCTAATCTAATATCTCATTCTTCCACTTTCACTGAGTGTCCATTGTTTTAGGGGTTCTGCATATTCAGTTAAAAAAAGAATCTCCAGAGGATTATAACATAGTTATACACTGGTCAGCTTCAGTAAGGTTAACATACCATGGAACATAACCATGCATATACTTCACTGCACTATGACATTTCTAAGGAGTACAGAAGGAGGTTTCTCTAGAAATCATAAAAAGTGAACATATATAGTATTTTACTATGTCAGGTTGCAGGCCAAACCCTTAAAGCCTATAGATGACAACATATGCCCATAAGAAATGGAATAGATTTTATCAAGTGCTTTCAAAGAATAGAATCAAACTGAAAAGTGGCTTCAAGTTATCTTAAAAGCTGCCATGGCTGGGAAATAAGCCAAGGAATCTGTGTTTCCATAATACTTGCGCTGATGCCAGTGAAAAATATTTGTACAGTCATTTTCACTCCCGCTTGAAATATCTGAGTGCTTGTTTGTGGGTCCTAACAGACCACAGATAATTTCATATTCCAGTGAACAGAAGACTCAAAATCAATTTATAGAGGTTACTAGTAGAGTATGAAAATTCAGAAAATAGATATCTGAACTCATAAATTGAAATTAAACATACAGAATTCTCAGATGTTGTGCCAGTTACTGTGTGAGATTTTATGGGATTTATAACGTAGAACGTTAGAGCTGCTGATCATAGTATTGTTTTTGGCCTCAAAAAAGGAACTGTGGCTATTCCATATGATCTAAGATGCAAAAAAATGAACTCACAGTCAACTAACAAAGAGCTGTCAGGGAATTCCGGATTGACCCCAAAATTAGATTTAAAGGCAAGGAACAATCTTAGCAGAGAACCTTAAAAATTCTGAGTATGAGATTATTTTTGCTTAAGAATTCTTCCTATTTCATTCACTTTATTGTAGAAATCCAGAAGACTAATCAACATAGCAAGAAGCACATATATATATATATATATATGTATGTATGCATGCATGCACAGTATGTACTAATATCTACTGGATTGAAAAAATCATATGGAAACATCATCTTCCTTTTCTTCGTTGATACAACTGTGAAAAAACCCCTCTAATTCTGGCTAAAAGATTAGCCAATATTTTATCAATACTGTAAGCTTCATTAGATTCTCAGGCTTCTAAAATATGTGGTGTGCAGAAGAATATGGTCAGCACTTCTGTATTAGTGAAGTTGTGAATATTCAGCAAATTCTTGCAGCAGAAAAACAAACAAATTCATCAGCATAAATGTAAGATTGCAATCCTGCTTGTCTTGGTTCTGCACAATTAGAGATTTTTAGGCAGCACCTTCTCATGTTAGGAAAAAGACAAGAGTTTTTCTTCTTCAGATCCATTACATGAAATTCTGTCACTGTGTCATCAATTAAAAGCAGAAGGAAACAAAAACAGTGTTCTGCTTGACTCCAGCAACTGTCCTCAAAATATCCAAGCTTAAAAAAGCTTAGATTTTTGAAACCTACCAAACTTTCTGTTTAATCTGAACTGTCTTATAGCAAGATCACTCAAATTTATGTCTCTCCCAATTTATTGAGCACTTTTAAACAAACTAATTGATAGTAAAGCAAACACTCTCTTAATCTGGTCCTCAGAAAAGCTGCTTTCATTTGCATTGAAAAACTTTCTACTTTTCGTCTCTGTGTGGGGTTCAACAAAAACCAGGAATATTTGATGAGCTACTGATCAGAGGAAGCATCATGGCAGATGCATGCTTGAAGATTTCATTTACTATCTTTAAATGAACATGTTTAGGATGAAGAGAAGTAGGCACGATAAGAGCTAGTATATCAAGGCAAGCATAACACACAAAGAAGCTGTGTACCTCACTGAGGGAAAAATAGAGATGTCTTGACAAGTTGCAGATACGGGGAGAAAATATAAGATTGAGGTCAGGCTACTTTTGCACCAGCCTTCTTACCTTGTAACGTCTTTGCACATCTGGTCACAACTTTTCAATATACTACATTGAAAATCTGTTCTAAGATCTTATTACCCACTTGTGCTATTCGTGTATTTTTTTCTGCTGCCCAACTAACTGACTGACTGGCTAGCTGTTATAAATTTCTTTTGTTCATTCTTTTTTTGGTATGTTTAATTTAGCACTTGGAATTAGAATCTGCCTAAATATTCCTCTCCTATTATTTTTATTAGCTGCCTCTGTATAAGATTAACACAGATATGTTCACCCTCCGACAAACACAACCATAACTCCAAAAATAAACTATACTTCTAATTGACCTTCTCACAGTCTGGAAATACTGATATCAATGAGCAAACTCCAGTACAGGGAGATGCTTCCTGCACTGGGAAAATTTGGCCCATTTTTTGTTTTCCCACATTGCTGCAAGCTGGTGAACATGGCAGTGCAGGAGGAAGCTCAGTGGATTGATAAGTTCTCTGCCTGTGCTCGTCTGAGTGGCTACTGCATTTTTTGGGTACATAATATATACTTATATGGATTCTGAATTTACCTCCTCCTACTGAGCACTGACAGTGATAGTTTAACAGATAATCTCTTCAAAACAGGATTTTCTTGATCTCAGTTTCTTTCACAGTGCTGAGGGTACCGCAACAATTAGTGAATAAGGGTATTGATCAGTCAGGCAATCAATGTGCTGTGATGTTTCTCTCTCATTCCGTAAAAAAATTTAAGTGCATGGCCACATAAAATGCAAATGCAAGTTTAGTCAGTTTTTGAAAATTCGCTTCAACCTCTTAATAGGATGTACATTGCAAAGAAAGCTGTTCTGCCAGCACTAGTTCTCTTTTCAGTGGGAAAAAGCTGAAGGAACTAGTCTTTGGAAATTGTTTAAATTCTTGTAAAAGCAATTCTATCATGTAAAGTTAGCAAATATATAAGACATTTGTTGCCACAGAGATACTGTACAGCTTCTTGCATATGTTGTGTTTTCTTCTGGTTTTTTTTTTTTTTTTTTTTTT